>JAREIS010000181.1:0-180000 GCA_030060385.1 Muscicapa striata striata
GCAGCAGGCTCAGGCAAGGTCAGGCTGCAGCAGAAGCTCAGAGATATCTTGGTGGAAACCTTGGCACATCCCCAGCCACCTCTCTCAATGCTGCATGCCCCTCTTGCTCCAGTCTCCCACCTCTTTGCTTGACTGGTTCCAAGGAAAGCTGAAAAATCCGAAAACCTCCTTTGCCCATGGGGTTTTAATGGATGCCTTTTCCTACATATCATCTGATGGGTATGTGCAATCTCCTTTTTCCACTTGTGTTACAACCACAAGGGCAGTTGGTGCCCCATGATTACAGTCTTGAACTCAGGCTGGCCTAAAATAATGTGGAGAGTACGGATTAGAGGGCCAGACACCCGACCAAATTTGAAGCTGCTGAAAGGATTTACAGAAGTGTCTCCAAATCAGGGAGCACTCAGCCAGCTTTATTTTACAAGAGGAAAACCAGGGCACATTCTTTTGACCAAAAGCCTTCTGAACACTGAGGGAAGGAGAAGCAGGCAGACACATTTTAAGGAAATGCACCTTTGCATCAGGATTTTCAGAATGAACGTTATTAATTTTACATTCACCCATTAATTTTTCACAAGGTTTTATTTGAAGCATAGGGCTTTAATTTTGGCTCAGGTTTCTGGTGGCTTGAGGATCATTTTGTTTATAGTATCACCAGAAAGCCCCTGATGGAAGTATCTGTCTGTGATTCATGCTGGTTTGCCACTTATTCTCCCTTTTCAGTATACATAAAGCTTCTGTAAAAGTCACAGAGGTAATTGCATTTTTGGATTTGTATTGTGTGATTAAATGTGAGTGTATATGAAATTTTCCAGGGGAAAAAAACCCCACAATAAGACTAGACTCTGAAGGAAATAACTGCATAAATGAGTGAGTGGATGTATTTCTGATGCTGCCATTTCAAACAATCACAGCTCCAGGCTGAACTAAATCAGTAATAAATGTTTATTAATGCAGTCACCATTTTTCTTACCTTTCTTTCCCTTACCTTGCATGGTAGCTGGCAATGTAGAAAGATATTGGCACTGTGCAGATGACAGAACATACAGAAAGCTTAGACTAGGTGAAAATAACATTAATTATAAGATAGCAGAGAGAAAAGATGCATGCAGGGAAGACTTACCACTTTCATTTTTATATTCTCCTTTCCTCTGAAAGAGAATGTTAAGGATCCAAATTGCATTTAATTCTCTGCCCACAGTGCATCAGACATTATTTGCAGTCAATAAGTATAACTCTTTTGCAGCAAGAGGAGCTTTACCAGTCACAGACAGCATAAAAAGCATTTAATGTACTACACTTTTTATCTTTTTTTGCCCCTAATTTTAACTGTCATGACACAAAAGGTAATTTTTAGTGTGGCATTTCCCAGACAGCACAAGAGGTGCTGAGACAGCTTTAATAACTGCACCCCAACCTCTGCCTCCACATCACAGCTCTGGGTAATGCACATAGGGGTCTGGTGGCTGAGGCTTTCACAACATCACATCTCTGATCTCTGGCTGCCAGTGTCATTCTGAGCTTGCTTTTATACTTAATGACAATGAGGGAAGCAGGATGCAGACAAGAGAGCTGGATAGGCTCTATCTGTTTCTGTTGTGAAATGGGAGGAATAATTGCAGCTGGCTTAAAACAGCTTCCCCAGTGCCTTCTGTCTGTATTGGGGTAGGCATTGAAGCCACTTCTAAAATGAAAAAATATTAAGGTGAGCCATTTTCTTGCTTAGGGTATTGTGAGCCACACATATGGAAAGATTTATGTTGAAAATCTATAGTCTTGGTAAGTGTGGAGTTTTAATGGGTAAAGACAGAGAGAAGGGGATGAAAAGAGCAAGGTGCATCAGATAGAAAGAAAAACAGCTACAAAGAAATACAGCTACTGCCTTCAGTTTAAAAGTTAATTAAATTCTGGACATTTTCATATCAGTTTTCTTTTCCTCATTAAAGAATGTAAGTAAGAAGCCCTGAAAATACACAATGACCTCCATCCTTCAAATATAATTAATATATTAATTAGCAGCTGCTGTATCTCAACCTTGCTGGCCCAAGACATGTACATTAACATATACACAGGAGATAAGGTCACCTTTAATTGTATCTTTGCAGTGGTTCATCCCACTGTTCTGGGGCAGAAGTGTGCTAATGACTGCTCAGGATCAGCAAGGAGTCTCCTGTTTTCCTGTCTAGGCTTCAAATCTCACCCAAACCAAACCAAGTATCCTTTGTGCACAGATGTAAAAATGAAATGCTTTTGTAAAGGCAGAGCATTGCTTTATCTGTGTTGTACATGCTCATATCTAGATGCTCTCAAGTGGCTTCCTGTCATTTACTGCTTCCAAATAAATGTGTCCCCATGCCTGTGTTTTGAATGCAGCCCCAGCCTCATCTGCAGCTCTTTACCTACATTTCAAAGCTCATGGCAACTCAAGAGGGTATAATTTATTCCTGAAAGTGTCCTTTTCCTGGTAAACATCCTCCTTCCTTCCTCATTGCCAGCTGAAACAGGACAAGTAGAAAGAGATGCTGATGATCTGAGCCATGCAGCAGGAAGGATGCAATGTGATTTATTGTTGTGGATCACTGAATCACAGAATAGTTTGGATTGGAAGAGACCTTTAAAGTTCTCCTAGTTCGCTCCCTAAACAATGAGCATCTTCAACCATGCCCAACCTGACCTTGAACACTTCCATGGATGGGGAATCCTCAACTTCTCTGGGCAACCTGTGCCAGAGCCTCCCCATTCTCATAGTGAAACACTTATTCCTTTTATCTAATTTATAACTTTATCTATTCTAGATCTAGTGCCTATTCTAAATCTAATATCTGTATCTCTAACATCTAATCTGTGTGGGTCCCTTCATACAGCTGTCTCAAAGCAACCACACTCTCCAAATTTGCAGGTGAGTATTTCCCAAAAGCTGCCTCACTGGCAGATTGTGACTGTAGAGGGTGGTAGGCTCTCTGAAAATGTGACCAGACCCTGCACTCTGTTATATCTGAAATTCCCAGGCAGGAAAGCCATGCAGTGTTAGGGAAGGAGTGTGATAAATTTAGCAAGTGATAATGCAAACAGCATGGAAAAAATGTGTGCTGTACAGGAGGGCACAGGCTCCTTTGCTAGCTGGGACATTACTGACCCCTTGGAAACAAGACTGTAATACATTTAAATCTGATCCACAGGCTTGCATGTGTCCACAGTCCCACTGGAGTCAGGGAGGCTGCAGAGTGCAGCTAAAAGCTATAGAATTGTTTATTTTTGTAAGGAACTGGAAATTAGGGGGTAAAATGTCCTTGGCTTCACCTCCCAAATAGATCAGTAATGTAAATAGGCAGTTACTTTTCACTGTTGGTGATTAATCTGCCTAAGGAGAGCCCTTACTTTCTCTGGTTCACTTTGCTTTTTCTTTGTTGATATTTGACTGACTTGTCACTTTGCTTGAAACAGTAAAAACATCAATTTGCCAGAAGCCAGAGAACAGTCTCACTCCTTTTAATTTGCTCGTTTTCAGTATCAATTCCCTTAGAAGTCTAAAGATTTAGCCTTGTGCTGTATTTTCCTGCAGCTGCATCATATCCCTATCCATAAACCCAATGCAAGTGAGTTTCTCTGAAGGAGGGCAGCTGAAATGTCACACAGAGTTTGTCAAATTGCTGAACTGCAGGCATTACCAAGAGACAGTGACACAAAAACTCTCAGGCTGAGGCCAACCCTGCCCTTAGCAATTTGTTCAAATTCCTTTCTTTGTCTGTTACTTCTCTAATTTTCCTGAACTGTAGCTTTATAGAAATCTTCATTGCATTCTCATATTTTGCTGTAAACACCAGCCAGGCTGTTAATTCACAGCTCTAGGTTTCCTTCCCAGGTTACATGAATTGCTTTCTTGCCATTGCTTTTTCTCCAGTAGCCTTCAGTGCCATTTGATTTAGATTGATAAAGAGTGATATCGTTTCCACTTTCAACAAGCCATTGTTCAGATCTGAAGTGGGAAATATCCATTCAGGAAATTTGTATTTACAATACTTCTCCTTCTCTCTGGATTGTTTTGTTATTTGTGACAAAAAAGGCTGAGATGGGGAAGCAAATGAATGCAGTAAGTGAAGTCAACATGGAGACTCATTCCTGAACTTTAAAATTCCAGGCAGTGTCATTGCTAATGGTATTAATTATTTCAAAACTGTCTTGTTTTTTTGTTCAATGAGACAAAATGTAATGTGAAATGTTAGAGTGAAACTGGACACACAGTAATCCTCAGCAGTAAATTCAAGGCTATGCATTAGCATCAGAAAGCAATTAGATGTTTGAACTCACACAAACTGGGAGGGTCATAGTAAATCTACTGTAAGGAAGAGGAACCAAGTGAATCAAAGAAAAACTTCCCAGACAGACTGCAGTAAATGTGTAGTAAATCAGCTCCTGATAATTCAGGATGCACAGAGGCAAAAAAAATAGTGAAGAATGCAGAGTTTGTTTAAATGCCCATCCTGGTGAAGGAAGGCATAGGAAAGGGAAAGGCTGGGAAATTAAAAGGGCAGAGGGAGGGATAATTTTCTTTTTCTGTCAAGCATTGTAAAGAAAATAAAATGCCAATTATACTGATAGGGGAAAGATGAGAAAGGGAAAAAGTGGTTCTGTTATGCACTGAGCAGTGAATGCTGCTGCAGAGGCAGGCTGTGAGATGTTAATGGGCACCAAAGGCTGGGCTGCCCACTCTGATGGGCAGGTGACAAATTGCCAGCAACATGAGACTGCTCCTGCTCGATTGCACTTTAATAACATCAAAGGGCTGGGTGCAGCGGGGAGAGAACAGAAATTACCTTGTGAAAAGATCATCTGTGTCTGTCAGTGCTGAGCAGGAAGGACACAGCAGCAGGGGGAGAGATCAGGATGCTCTCACTGCTTTTACCACTGAGAATGTGTTAAAAAACTGCCCAGAATCTGGGCAGCAGCAGCAAATCCAGTGCTGCAGGAGCCAGAGTGGAGCTTTCCTCTGTCCACAGTCAGAATAATGACCTTGCCTGCTCATTGTGGAGGTCCAAATCACAACTTTATATTTCCAGAGACAGAAGTTCTTTAGCAATTTTCCATAAAAATAAGTAGAAAAAAGAAGTGCAAAAGCTGTTCCCATCTTCCTTAACTCAACACTTCTTTTGCCCACCTCATTCTATCCCTAAAGCACATACAGACTGGATGTGCTGACATTTCTAACTTACATTTGATATGAAGAGTTGGGTATTTCTTGCTGTTTTGGATGACCAAGCTGCTGAAGTGGAGGGAGACAAAAAGACGGGGAGTTGTATAAGCAAAAAAAAAAAAAAAAAAAAAAGACTGAAGGGGGAAAAGACTAAAAGATGTAAGACTTTTGTAACTTTTTCCCCTGCTGTACCTGTGGAACATACACATTAGTCAGTGGTGAGACACTGGCAGATGTTGCCCAGAGAAGTTGTGGAAGCCCCATCCCTGGAAGTGTTCAGGGGCTTTGGAACAAATTAACTTTAAAAGGTCCCTTCCAAGCCAAACCACTCTCTGATTCTATAATTGTGAAGGAATAATCCATGTTCAGGACCTAGTCCTCAAATAGAAAGTTTTAGCAAATGACCACCTGCCTACAAAGGTCAAGTGTGAAACCTTAGCACTTCAAGCATCACATTATTTATAAAATTTCTGGGATAAGCTGAAGTCCACCTAAGCAATGGGGATGAAATGTCATTTTAGTGGTTCAAATTCTAAGGGAAATTTTCTCTGGGATTGTTTTGCTGCAATTTTTTTTATTACTGGCATAATTCCCTTTGAAATGACATTTCCATTTCTGCACTCACACGGAGTGGGAAGGTTTCCTCATGCAGAAGAACAGTATGGTGCTAATGGGATTACTCACAGCATAGAGTTAATCATTCATAGAAATCTTTGAGAGAGTGGGGTGTTAATTACAAGTTCTCATACCTCAACCCAAACAGTGAAATTTCATAGTGTACACATTTCCCCCAAAGTTGTCTGGACTCCTCTAGTCAGACCATTGGTGACAGAGAAACAGCTCTGCTGGAGCTTAAGCTCCATTCACTGCCACTGTTGTGTATAATTAAAGGAATTTTTTTATTTTTTATTTTTTTTAACACAAGCACAGCACTGAGCATATCCAATGTGGAGATTTTCAAATCACAATGTATTTAAAAATGAAAATTCTGCCCTGAATGTATTAAAGGTGTCTGTACATTTCCCCTTGCAAAGCTCTGCATCAAGATTTTAGTTCAAATGAGTATTCTAAGGTCAAGCAAAACATAGTGTTAAAAAGAAGGAAAAAAACAAAACCACAACTTAAAAGGTTGCTTCAGTATGGAAGTGAAAAAATGTCAAGTTTCCGCTTCAGGTTTCCTTCCTCCTCACTCTCTGCTCTCCACATTCCTCCTTCCTTTAGAAGGCAAAAGGAAGGAAGTGTGCAGGGACACATTTTTCATCCTCTTTAATTGTTTTTTTACATATATATCCTCTACTGAGCTGGAACTCATTTTCAATAGACTGGCTTATTAGAACGCGCTTTTGAACATTTCTCTTGTCTTACATTCTCTGTAATTTAGTTCTCTCTCATCATCTCCAAGCAAGCTGTTCTCCCTTTCCCTTAATATTATTTTTTTAATGTTCTATCTGAGGAAAGCCACTGAAGTGAACTTTGTGCAGATAAGAGAAGCAAGACGTGGCACTTGTAATAGTTTCATTTTGTGATGAGCTTAATACTCCCACATCCTCCCTCTTTTCAGTTCTGGACCAAGACCTGCTGTTGAAAATAAAAATCTACAGAGATTCATGAATTCAGCTATAAATACCAGTGGTCAACAACTTCTACATCAGCACTAGGTAAAACTGAGGGAATATTCACATTGCCTAATGCAACATGGAAATCAGGCACAACTTCCACCAGCAACTGCAAAATATGTTGGGAGAGAAGGGAAAAGTGTAGTGACAAATTATGTAAATGGTCCATACAGAAGATATGCAAATGGTAAACCCACGGTATTCACGGTCTCCTAAATGTCTCCCGAGGGAATTGTTAACCATGTGTGAATTATTTAAGATTTCTTTCAGGCCCTTTTCTCTATTGTGCCCCTCTTCCCATTGTCTCATCAATTAACACTCTTCTCTCACTTTCTTCTTTGTTCCCTTCAAATTGTTTCCAGCTAAGAATAAATGAAAATTTCCCACTAAAGTAAATCGTGTGCTGGTTTCAATCAATAGGAAGGGAGGAAGAGAAAGCCAGCAGAATACCTCTACAAGCACTGAGAATTAATTATAATAACCCAAAATAGTCAATCGATCCTTGCTGTCACCTTTTCTGGGAGGAGGGATGGGGGGGTTGAGGAGTTCTCCCAGGACTGTGCTGGGGCTGTGTGAAAACCTGAAAAAACAAAGCAATCCAAGGACACACCAAGTACTCCTCCTGTTCCTGAACCACAGAGCCAAGGCTGGGGCAGGAGTGGATCTGGACAATCTGGAAGTTTTCCCTCTGGTGGGAATGCAAGCCCAGGCTTCAGACCAGACTAATGGAGAACAGGGCAAGCATCTTTTGCAGGTGAGCTTCCTAAATACCATCACAGTATGGTAAAAATCCTCAAATAGCAAATTGTCCCACTAAAACCCCAGAACTGAAGGAAAAAAAAAAACAAAACAAAAAAACAAACCAGTGAGAAAGGCCTCCCAAGACTGTGGCTGTGCATGAGTTTTAGAAGGTGATCTGTAAATGCTCAGAGAAATGGCATTTTGGAGCTGTAAGATGAGATGCATTTCCTCCAGTGGTGCTGACTGATTAGCCATTCACTGTCACACTGCTAATTGTTTGGCAGCTGCTAATCAATGAGATCTGAAATACCGTGTGTGCATAAGGCTTGTTCCCAAAATTAAAAGGAAAAAAGCACAGAAAACATTCAATATCCCTGTCGTATTCATCCTCCAAGAGGTATCCCATGTAAGGTAAATACTCAAATTGTGTGTAAGCCTTTTGTGGAGGATGTGAGAAGGACAGAAGTGATAGGTATGCTTTCTATCAAATCCCTCCGATTTTTCCTTAACTACTAAACTCCTGAAGCTGCTCTCTGCCTGACCCTGAGGAGGCAGGGAAAGGTGAGCTCAGTGATGCCATAGCTCTGCTGCAGCATTAGACAGATTTCCACACAAAGATCACCCACATGACCATTGCCCCATGGCTGAATGTTCTGTCAGCACTGGGGCCCATTTGCTCTGGCTGTGTTCTGGGCACCCAGAGAAGCTGGGCACAGGCTGAAACCTCTCTGACTGGGCTGGAAGTGGCTTCCAGAGCCACTTGCAGCTGAAATTATCCAGACATTTATCCAGACATTCTCAGGGCTGTATCAGCCAAGTGGCTATCTCCCAAAGCAGAATTAAAAGCCTGATACTGAACAGATTATGTTTAGGGGAGTCAGAAGGATACAGAGCATATTCTCATGTAAGACTGGAATGTAATTATGACTTCTGGGGCACGGTAAGAATAAATTATTGCATTTGTCAGCTATTTTGGAAAAACGCTATTTTGCATGCAATCCAATGGGTGAGCCATATTCCAGCAAGCACAGTAATGCAAATTCCTCCTGTCAGAGCAGATACAAGTTTGGATTGTCATGCCCAAACAAAGAGTTGTCCTGTCTTCATCCATAGCCTGTTTGCACAGTGTGAGATCCCCTAACCTTTTCCAAAAGTTGTGGAAATTAATAAAACTAAATAACCAGGTGATCTAAATGTTTTCTCTCTTTTTATTGGCAAAACTCCTTCCTTCCTTCCTTCCTTCCTTCCTTCCTTCCTTCCTTCCTTCCTTCCTTCCTTCCTTCCTTCCTTCCTTCCTTCCTTCCTTCCTTCCTTCCTTCCTTCCTTCCTTCCTTCCTTCCTTCCTTCCTTCCTTCCTTCCTTCCTTCCTTCCTTCCTTCCTTCCTTCCTTCCTTCCTTCCTTCCTTCCTTCCTTCCTTCCTTCCTTCCTTCCTTCCTCCTTCCCTAGAAGCATCATGTGTACAACTTTAAAGAGACAAAAAGGCAAACACAGCTTTTGATAACATATAAAAAGAAAAGCAAATATATCAAAATTAATAAAAGATGAAGAGATTCAGCCAACTGGTGTAATATTGTGATGTTTTGATGACACCCTTTGATGGCTCAGACAAGAGTAGGTGTATTTCATATTTCATAGAAAAAAAGCAAAGCAAGCTCAGAGATTTTTGCTTAACCACTAAAGAACAGCATTTAGAAAGCTGCAGCTGGGAAATGAGTTTTTTCTATCAAATTGCAGAAGGGGCTGAGTGGGAGGATTGCATGAAGGAAACAGAAAGTGGTGGTCAAAGGGGAAAAGAGCAGGTCCTCACACACAGAGGGAAATGGCAGTGGGGGAGAAAATGGGTTTGTTTTCTCTCTCTTCTTCTTTTTTTAATCTTTTTCTTAGAGAAGCACTTAGAAATATTAATATCTAAGAAAAACAGTAAAGGAAGAAGAGAGATATCATCATGTAATTGAAGTATGAGATATCAGATAGCTGCAATTGCAGCTGGTGGAGATTATGTGTAACATATAACCTGTTGCCAATTCCTTTGATGAAACCAGTGCTCCCTTTATGCTACACTTGCAAATAAATGAGGTGGTGACCAGTTACCATTAATCTTCTGAAAATCACAAATGAAGGCCAACAGTTTTCTATCAACCTTGTCATAAAAATACAGCTGAGGTAAGATCAAAGCTCTGGGGTTACAGCAGGAATGCCTGATTTTGACCAAATCTCTCTGGAGCAGTGGGAGAATGAAGGATGAACAACAGGGCTGGATTTCAGCACGTCTGTCAGTGTACCTGGAATTGTTGACACACCCAGGGCTCTTTTCCCTTTTCCAAAACCTCCTCCTCTCCCCTCCTTGCCATCCTTCTCCTCACCAAGCTCAGTGCAATGGACAACCCACAAAGATTCCAGAGCCTGCCCTTCCCTGCAGACAAAAAGGCTACAACAAACCCCCTCCGTGTCAGAGCTGCAAGCTCTGCATTCCTTCACATCAGTGCCATTCATTCCCAAACCCTTTGGCTGCTCATAAACTGTGCTCCCACGATGCTGGGAGGAAAACACACACAGGGACACAAAAGCCTCTCTGCCCTATCCTCACAACAAACCACTGCAAACTATCAAGCACTGTAAAAGAGGGATGTGAGCACAAGCTCTGAAATGGAAGAAACAGTCCAAGGGGTCAAACAGAGCCTAAACTGATTGAAAAACTAAAGTGTTCACCACTAAAATTATCCTTCTGGCTGACTTAGGGACCGTTTCTTTCTTTGTCTTTCCCATTTGTGATTCCCCACTTCTCCTGATTCAGACTGGCTCTCCAGATGAGGTGGGATATTATATTTAATAGGGGAAAAAAATCCCACATCAGCACAAAGACACAAAAGCTGGAAGTGGCTCCCATTCCCACAGATGTCAAGCCCCATGGGACACTCATGGGTGCTGTGTGGCAGAGATGAGGGACAGCAGGCTGGGTTTCTGCTCTTGTTTGGCTGTTGCAGTGTGTGAAAAACAGGGATTTGTGCACGCCTGGTAAGCAACAGAGTGAGTTGCTGTGGAGAAACACCAAACTCATCAGCCAACTTTCCCCCCCTCCCCATTGGGACAGCTTACCAGACTTTGAAGTCTCTTAGCCAAGGAGTATTAGTGTGCTGTGACAGCTGGCAACACATTCCAGTGGGTAAGTGATGGACTGGCTCTGGAGAGAGTAAAATAAATTATGAAGTGGGTGAAATTTCAGCCCTCCAAATAACAGTCCAATGATTTCATTGGAATGGCTCTGTCTGGCAACGTATTCAAACACATACAGCTGGGCAGAGCACACAAACACTCCTATATGGAATAGCTGCCTGCATGGGAAGAGAGGGAGTTCTCCTTGGATAAACCAGACAGCGAGAGGGGATTTTCAAAATATGTTTGTGTGAGAGCCAGGCACGTATGGCTCTGTGTGAATGTGAGTGCTGGAGCCAGAATTGAGTCACACACACTGCTCAAACCCAGCATCCCTTTGCCCCAGAGAATGCCACCCACTGTCTGCATTGTTAGAGCACCAGCATATCCAAAATAATCAATTTCTGCTCAATGTGAACAATTTTCAGGGGCAGTTTAGCACCTGGAAGCATGAAGGTAATGCAAGTAAGAGCCTTTGACTGAGAGTTTTCTGGGAAGCAAAATTAAGTCAGGCACCCTCCTCCCACTTGGAATTCAGTAGGTTTAGATGGTATCACCCTGTCAATCCCCTTCAAACTCTAAAAAAGGTGTCTGGCCTGTGGCTTTCAGCACAGAGGGAATGTTATGGAGTTAGTTGCCTTATTTTGTACCAGGATGTTCAGGCAATGGGCTTGGGCTGCCTGGCAGAGGTGGTGGGGCAGAAGAGAGGAGAGCAGCTTTGTGGGGACTGGAGGTTTCCTATTTTTAGCTGTAATTCATTCCACAGATTAGTACATTCTGAATGCATCATCAGCAAACAATAAACAGCCTATTCTGTGGATGTTTGTTGTTGTAGAAGATCTTACATTCTCCTTTTGTCAAATGTAGTCAGTGCAATTTCATTTGCTCAGGGAAGGACTGTGCAGCTTAGCTCTCCAGAATCTGTACATCTTTTTCAGCCTCTGGGTGGGATCCACTGAAGTGCAAAAAAATCCCCATGGACAGGTTTTCTTGGAGGTGTATTTGCTTCCATGTCTCAGCTGCTCCCATTTGAACACAGCTTTGTGGCTCCTGTGTCAGCTGCCTGAAAGAGAAAACTGTGCTGGGAATGTTTAGTGCAAAACTCATTGCTGCTTGTGTTTGTTTTGCCATGGTTTAATCAGCATTAGCCAAAGCTAATGGATATATGGTCAGCTCCAAAAATCACTTTCTTCCTATGGTTGAAAATTTCATGGGGAAATTAAATTTTAGGGATAAACCACTCCTGGCTAATATGACATCATCCCATTTTTTCTCTTTTCATCACACACTGTCTGCTACCTCTGTCTTATTCCACTGTAATTAATTTCTGATAGGAGGCAATAACTATTTCTTCCCTTAGGAATACCTGAAAACACATTCTTCTGTTTGGGAATCTGTCTCTAATACTTTTGCCTCTCTATACTTAATAAATAAAAAATCAAACTAAATCAGATTTCATTTTAGCCCATTAAGCAACTCAAAGTTTATGTACCTTGACAAAATCCTACAGGACTCTAAGAATGTACAACTTCTTTTGTGCCACCAAATTTCCAAATTTAAAGTCTGGGAGAAACTGTTTTGATAATTTTTAATTTATCCTCAATACTGAAGGAGAAAAGGCTTGCAAAGAAATTTACAGTGTGAAAAAAAAAAATAAAATATATATAGCCACCTTTTGTTTTCTTTCAAATTTAAACAAGAGGACTGAATGGCCCACAAGGGAAGCCAGAACATTTGAAGCTGACTTGCAATGACAGAGTGATTTGGGCAGAGTCTTTTTGCTGTTTCATTTCAATATATATTCAATTTCTTTCCATAATTTTCTGCTAAGCTATCAAAGTAAAAATGATTCTTTTTTTTTTTTTTTTTTTTAATGTCTGCCCTTACTTTTTCAGGTTTTTTTCAGTTTATTTTTGTTTTTGTTTTCTTTTTTTTAATAGGATCATTTATGCTGCCAATTTCCTTTGTGTGTTTCAGTTTCTCCTCTGTTTCCTTGCTGTTACCTGTCCAGTTAGGTAGCCCAGAGATCACAAACTCACATGAATGCTTTGATAACAGTCAGAAGTCCTGAGAGCAATACTTCTGTTTATTTAAATAGAGCATATAATTATTATCTTTGGTATAGTTGCAAGGAGGAAAAAAAAAGGAAAGATTAAGTTATTCTTGGACACTATCTGAGCCCAGCTGAAATCCTCAGGGGATTTTAGGGTTTAAAATTCCCAGGATGTTGATTTTCACTGAGCTCTGGATCAGGAGGTGCACCTGTAGGCTCTGTTTCAAGTGAGCACATCACTAGAAACATTCTGAGAGGCTGCTGCTGCTATCCAGACATGAAATAGCAATGGGAATGGTCCCATTCTCTCCCCTCTCCACTGTGAGATGCCTCCCAGGCAAGCTCCATTCATCACTCTGTCATTTTTAGCCTGGTTTCCAAAGGAAACACCCCATGTTGTCTGTCTGTCTGTCTGTCTGTCTGCTTATCACTGCCTCCATAAAAATGCACTGTTGCTCAGTTCCAACCAAACTGGACAGCAGGACAGGAGCCTGGGAGGTGAAGTGGGATGTGGAGGAGCTCCAGTTTCTCAAAACCTGGGGAGGCTGCAGCAGGGGCTGAGCAGCTGCCTGGTCTCTGGGACTGGCCACAGAACATGCCAAAATTCTTCAGGGATATGGAGAAGGGATGGGCTATCCAGAGCCATCAGGAGCTGGAAGTTCCCCCCTGAGCCTCCAGAAGGAATGTAAGAACAGCATTTGTTAGCAAACATCTTTACAAAATGATGCCTCTTTTAGGTGTCATTATTCCTTGAATTTAAAAAAAAACAAATATGACTCCTGTTCCTACTTTGCTGCTGATGCTTAATTAGGTAAAATGTAACAATGGAGACAAAAAAACCCAAATTTGCACCAAGCATCACCTGCTGCATTCACAGAGGGAACAGCCTGACCACTGGAAAAAGCAGTGGCTTGACTGGAAATGAATTTGACAGGGTAACTAACCCCAGGTGACCACTGGTCTGAGTCAGGAGGATGCCTTCCTCTCCACCAGCTCAATTTTGGTGTACAGCCAGAACCAGCCCAGTTTGAGCCTCCCCCAGCCTGAAATCAGGGCTCCCAGTCTGACCCAGCACAAGCAGCAACATTACCACAAAAAGCTATTTGCAGCATCTACAGCTTAAATATTGCCAAGCTGGGCAAAACATCTATTTTGGTCAACATGAACAGACCTGGGAGCACTGCCTCCTTTGGGGCTGTTTGTTTCTATATTTATTTATGCTTGCTTTGGTTTTGTTTTTTTTTTTTTTTTTTTTTTTTGTTTTGTTTGTTTTTGGTTTTTTGTGTTTTTTTGTTTGTTTGTTTTTTTAACCAACTGATGTTCACTCCTTTGAAAAAGCAGCTTGGCATGGCTGCAATCAAAGCTGCACTGCCCAGCTTGAACACCAGGGATGCTCACTGTTGGATGGTTCACCAGGATCTTTGCTTTTCTGTTCAAAACAGCCCATTTTGGGTCACAAAGTGTCATCAAGTCCTGAGACTGTGAGGTCCACTGACCCCTCTGCAAAGTGTGGGGTTCTTTCTCCAAATATTTATTTTTTCAGCTGAAAATGTCTGTGCTTGATCTCTGACTGGAGTAATATTCTTGGAAGAAAAAGCAAAGTGCTTTCAGCTGTTTAAAATAACTTTACAAATGATTTTATAAAAAAAGCACTCATACATAGTTGTATGTATTTTGCAAGGCCCAAAGGAAAAAAAAAATGGAATTAAGTTTGACAACTAGCTTGGGCAATGCTTTCATGTAGCTGTAGTGCCTTGAAATAAAACAAGGGTCTGCCAGGGAAAACATGCAACCTGTGCATTCATAGAATATGGTTTGGGTTGGAAAGGACCTTAAAGACCATCTTGTTCCAAACCCTGCCACTGGCAGGGACACCTTCCCCTAGACCAGGCTTCTCAGGGCCCCATCCAACCTTCACATGAGCTGTGCCTTTAAAAAGTGCACATGAGTAAAGGGTAGTGGTGGCACAGACACCAAAAAAAAGGATCTGTCAGCACAGCTGCTCTTGTCTCATGCCCTCTCTCAGTCTTTGAGACAAAATGGATTGGTGAGGCAGTGCAGGAAATAAAATTACCAAACTTGAGTGAACTGGGAAGATACAGATTGAAAAATAAATGTGGAGAAGGTTGTTGGTATCCCTGAAATTACTGAACCAAACAGGAAGAGGAATCAATTCTCTGCATTAAGGAAATTAAACTATGTTCATAAAAGAGCAGCGGGAAAATTTGGGATTACTTTCTCAGGCTTGAGTCCATATTCCCCTTTTAAACTGAGTGAAGAGATGGCACTTGGTTTAGGAGCAGATCTAAACTTAGAACACGCTGTACACAACCTGAGTGCCACACCCCAGATGGCCATCAGCCACCACACCCTGTCTCTGTGCTCATATCACTTTTACAAAGGCACAGAAGCACATTATTTTTGAAGGTAAGGGTGGAGTGAGGAAGAGAACAAAAGAAGGAAACCTGAATAGGGATAGTGCATTAAAAAAAGAAAAGCCACTCTAAAAAAGAGATGCTGTAATATGCTGGAAAGCAGTGATTGTCCTTAAAGTCCTTTCCTCCTCCCTCTGTATCTGGAATTTACACTGTGAAATTACTTCTGAAATGACTGAAGGAATTACTGAAATCTCCACATAAAATCTACATTCAGGGTCCTGGATCTTGTGCTCATTAAAAGTGCAGAGAGGTGAAAAACTTCTGTTCTTTTAATTTTCGTGCTTGTTAGGAGAAGCTTTTGTGAAATACTCATAGGGGGACTTTCTCTACATTTTTTTTCTCTCCAGATTAAAAAAAAAAAAAAAAAATCCCAGTTAATTGCATTTATGGCATCATTCCTTTAACTGGAGATGGTGTGTGGGATGAGCTTGGCTGGTGGCAATGCTGGGCCCTCACCCTCTGGCCCAGCACAGCTGCCAAAGGTGGTGTGAGGATCTGGGCAAAGCAAACCTTCCCCTTCTCACTTAAAGAACTGCTATAACATGATTTTTTTTTTTTTATTTTTTTTTTTTTTTCCCTCAGTGTCATACTGATGAAATGGAAAAACCCCAGAGCAGATTTTGTCTGGTGGTGGAGGTGGGGTAAAATTCCTGACTGCTATCACAGGAAAGGTTGTTGTTCTCATTAAATCATCCTCTCTGTGATATCACACCGTGTTTGTGGGCTGCTGAACTGCTTCTCTGGCAAGTGCTCAGGTTAATATAAGCAATCATATTGTTCTAAGGTCATGCAGGAAACCAACAGCCTCCCTTTCCTCCTGACCCTCTCACCAGCTTCCTGTCATTCCTGTGCTCTTCCTAAGGCACTGCCTGATCTCAGCCTTGGGGAGGGGAGCTGCTCAGAAGCCCCTGCTGCAGAGAATTCCCTCAGAAATAAAAACTTTTCCTGCAGCTTCCCCCTAATCCCTTGAATGCTTCCTGACCACAGCCAAACTCCTCCTGTGCTCAGGGCCAGGAAATTCTTGCTTGACCCTGATGGGATAGCAGCACTCTCAGGAATTTGTTCCCCAAGAATCTTTTTGCTGCACCCACAATTACACCTTTGTGTCCCTCTGGGTCCAGGGAAGAAGGGGGGTAAGCAGGGAAGAGGGAAACTTGCTGGCCAGCAGCAGGGGAAGTGATCCATGGCTTTTGTGATCTTCCAGCACCTGCCTTTCCCATCTATCACCAGCCTTTGCACAGGAGAGGCAAGAGGAAGATGCTTTAAACTGAAAGAGGGTGGGGTTAAGTCAGATTTAGGAAGAGATTCTTCCCTGTGAGGGTGGGAGGCCCTGGCACAGTGGCTGCCCCATCCCTGGAAGTGTTCCAGACCAGGCTGGATGGGGCTCTGAGCAGACTGGGATAGGGGAAGGTGTCCCTGCCCATGGCAGGGGGGTTGAAATAAGATGATTTCTTGGTCCTTTCCAACCCAAACCATTCTGTGATTGTGTGACTGGATGGAGACTGGTCAGTGCTGGGCTGCCCAAGCCCCAGGGAGGTGCTGATCAAACCAGAGCCTGCAGCAGCAGCTGTGGGCATGGGGAGTGCCTGTGCTGGGGAGCAGCTCCAGAGAGCAAACAGGGCACAGCAGAGCCTGGCAAGGGAAGGGCTGCCCAGGAATGGGCCCACGGACATGGAACCACAGCCAGACAAAGGCAGGGGGGAATTCCCACAGAGCACTGGAAGCTCTCACAGAACATTCATTAAATTAGGTTTCCAGCCATTGTCAGCACTTGAGTTATAAGGACCAAATGCAATTGAAAAACTGCCTTTTGCTTTCATGTGAAATGGTAACTGCACATCAAACGTTTTCGTCTCCTCCAATGATAAATATGTGGAAATCTGTAGGTCTGTTTATATAAAAGCTTCCAAAAGATATGTTATCTCTGCCATTTACCCCCACTCCTTCCCCAAGGGATTTTTCTTTCATGTCTTCTTGCATGGTCTACATTTATTTACCAGTGAATATCACTTCAAATGAATTTAGTAGCAGGGATGTTTATAGAAATAGCACACTTTCAATGACTTGTGGAGAATACTTACAAAGTGAATGTTGTAAAACACAAGTGTGTTTGCATTAGAAAACCAATAACAGACTGGTTAACAGGCAGTCAGGCGTGGAAGAAAATAAGAGACCTGTTCATCCACTCCAAACCAGCCTACAGTCTTGGAAATCAAAATTCTCTTTTGGTGGTTCTGCCTCTTTTGTGACAAACCTCTTTCCAAGTAAGCAACAGAGCAGGACTTTTTCACTGAAACTATTCAGAGAATTACTTGTACAATAATTTTAATAATAATAATTTGGAAATATATTATTCTGGATGATGGGAAATGAGGCAAACCTGCTCCAATAAGCAATTTGCAATAAATTATTCAATCACCTCTAATCAAGAGTGCATAGCATGAAGGCAAGCAGAAAAAAACATCCCTAAGCAGCACTTTATCTATTATATTTTTGAAAGGAACCATGTGTGGCCAATGAATGAAATGAACTTTCCCAGAAACCCTGGTATATTCTTGTTTTGCTTTGGAGAACAATAATTTAGATATCAATTTATTTGATAAGTAGCATTCACTTCCAAGTCATCAGCTGCTTGACAGGTAGAAGAAAAGAAACAATGTGCTGAATCTGGGGCCAGAGTCACCTCTACCTACAGCAGAATGACAGAATCAGAGAATGATTTGGGTTCAAGGCACCTTAAAGATCATTTAGTGCCAACCCCAGCTGTGGGCAGGGACACCTTCCACTAGACCAGCTTGCTAGGGCCCCATCCTGAGCCAAGTATTAATCAGTACCAAGAATCAGTTTCAAATATGAAATATATCTATTTCTGCATGGATAGAACCACTTTACTTCCAGCTTTAAGTAAAGTCTTAAATGACTGCTGAATTGAGGCAAAATGAAATGCTCACTGTAAAGGAAAAGTTGCCATAAATGCAAATAAACATCCACAGGTTCTGGGCAAATTAGAAGCAAAATCTTTATGCTGAGAGGAAAAGACATGGCCTGCAGTGAATTGAGGAATTATAATAAAGCCACCAAAATGGGAATATTTCCAGTGTGGCACAGATGATCAGCAGGGATGGACTCAGCAGGGGAACCCTGGTTTCCTTACCCAGGCAGAGCATGTAGGTGGGCACATCTGATTTACTTTCAAGGCAAGTGACACCCTCCCTCCTTTCTGCTCACCATAATATTGGCAAAGCTAGCTTTTGTTCCTTGCTTTGACTTCAATTCCCTCAGGCCCAAAGGAAATCAAAGTTCAGCCAAGGAAGAGACAGCAAGCAGGAGGAGGAGGTGCAGATCAGCAAACGTGGTCTCAGGTACCCAAATACCCAGGTACAGGTCAGGATTAACAGAAGGGCACAGGAAATCCATGTTTTCATGCAAAAAAAGGGAAAATGATCAGCACATCTCTCTCTTATTTATCAAACCTGAGCCACTACTACAGCATGAAAAGCAGCTCTGAGTGTCCATGTGCATTGACACTGTTTTACAGGAGCACCAGTCACAGGAATGTCAGGATAAATCCAAGTGGGGAAAATCTGGTCAGTCAAAACAAATACACTGAAACAGTGATTTTTGAAGCACATTAAACTCATGACTAAAAGGTGCTATTCAGAAATACAGCAGCATTTCTTCCTTGTTATTCAATCACAGACCAGTAAATGAGCAGCTTCTGATCTGTTTTAGGCAGCAGACAAACCATTCTGTAAAGGCTTAACAACATTTTCCAGTCTTCCCAGTACCTTGCCAATTTCAGCAAGGCCATGAAAGGAAAGAACCATCCAGCCATCATTCTGCTAGCAGCAGAGAGTTGCTTTTAATTATGGAAAAAACAAGTCCAAGCACCTAGCCAAATGCCAGGTAAAAATCCCACTTCTAGAGCCTTGCAGGAATGGCAGAGATGGATGAATAATGTCTAGAGGGAGTGCTTTCACTGGTGCACAAACTTCCTCCCAGCTTTCCCTCCAGTACACCACCCCAAACCAAAGCAGGCTAAATTGAACTTGAAAAGAGTCCTCTGGATCCATGAGATTCCCTTTTCCAAACCTAAACCAGAGTGGTGTAGTATTCCAGCCCAGTTTCTAAAATGATGAATTACATTCTTCAGAACTTTGTTATATAATTATAGACACCTTTAAGGAAACCAGATATCCTTGTAAGTTTGGATTAAACTACTTGCAGAATGTTTATATGGAACACAGTTATCTTCTCCTATTGTTAGACACAAATAAAGTAGACATTGATAACATAAAAATCAGAAAAAACCTGCTCACTTTTAAGTAATATTTATGTGTGGATCTTTCAGAGTTCTGAAGTTCCAAGAGAAATGCAGACATTTAAAAGGGTAGAACTAAGAAGTGGAAAGCATTGCCAAAGGTATCCCTATTTTGTTGGCACAGTCCATGCAAATGAGAACACTGCATCCTTGTTTCTTCCAGGCAAAAAACCCCTTCATGCTAGATGAAAGGAATTTCTAAATTACAGCTATAAGTTTTTAACAAGAGTTCACAAGGTTTCCTTCCTTAAGTACTGTTTAGATAAGGTGCTTTAGAAGAGAAATTCACCCTTTCTCAGGTTCAAACAAGATCGTGGCTTCCTGTCATTCCAAACTTCTCAAACCACAGCTGCTCGTTCCCAGCAGTGAGGATTCACCACCAGCCACCACAGGAGTGCTCACACCTTCCAGCTGGAGCATTTCCTTGGATGGGGAGGCAGCTGAAGAAAATCAGGGGAAGAATATCCATGCAAGGCCATTTGGACAGTAAGTCATGGTGTCCCTAACATTTGTTGTTGTACCCTGTACATTTGGCCAATTATCTGCTGGAAATTAATTGCCCCGTGGTGTGACCATTTAACCCAAATTACCCCTCCAGAGAGGCAGGAAAAAAAGCTGTGGCAGGGTCTCTGAGGTCTCACACTCTGCCAGGGTGAGAAGAGCTGTGGGTTGTACATCCACCTCTCCATCCCTCCCTGTTCTGTGCATGGAGGATCGAGGTCTGCAGCCCTGGGCAGGGAGAGCTGGGGGCACCAGGTTTGCTGGAAAGCTGCTCACATTTCATTCCAGTAATCCTGTCTGCTTCCAAGCAGATTTCAGAAAAATATCAGTGTTCTGCTGAATAGCTTTAATGGGATTACCTTTAAGGCTTCTCTAATAAGTGGTGTTATTAAGTTGTCTGGCTCACATGGAGAATTATGCATAACCACTGGCACTCCCCCTTTTCCCTGGTTTTGTTACAAATTGGAATTAGTGTCTACTTGGTGTTGGGTTTCGTGTTTTAAAGAGGATTGGGTTGGGGAAAATCTTTTGGGTAAAGCCCTTTTAAAAATTGTGCCTATATTAAAAAGAATCCCTTTCTTTCAGCCTATGAAATGTGTCCTAAAAGGGATTAGAAATGCTGTTTAGTACAAATCTGCCAGGAAGTCCAAATCAAGATTTTGCAGATCAAACAACAATACAAATGATTGCAAAGGCCTAAGATTTTGCAGGAAAAAGATGGTCTCATATTTCCAAAGCCAGTCTGAAAGCCCAGTGGGAATTAAAAGGAGTGGGCAGAGCCTGAAATGATGTAATTCTTTCAGCCTTTCAAGGTGAGTAATTTAAAAAAATTATATTTAAATCACGCTTTTTAAAAAAGTGAATACACTTAGACAGCATTGACTAGAATGTTTTGAACTTGTTGGAAAGTCTCTCTCAAAGTGAATGAAAAAAGATTATGAAATTCAAGCAGATTTTGATTCAATCCCTTGAATAAATTATTAAAAACAAAAGTGGTATCCTTAGACCAAAATACATGATAACATGAATGAAGAACTGTTAAAACACAAGAAAGATTCACCCCCACGAAGACAACTCAAAGAAATTACATCAACCCCCAGAGCTACTGCATCCAGATAATTAATGGAAGGAAATCCCCCAGGGAATGCCACTGAAAGGGCCTGTGCTCCTGTGGGATGTTCTGCAGCAGCAAAGGTGATCAGCAGGAAGGTGACAGCTGTGTTGGTACTGCTGACACCTGAAACATCTGTCTCATTTACCTGTGACAAGAGAGAAACTCCAGCACAGTGACTGCCAGCAAGCCTTGGTGCAAGGAAATTTGTTTTCCCTCTTTTATGGCTTGATCCTTCTCCACCTTCTGTTGGCAGCAGAAGCTCTGTTGACTCTAAAAGGTGTCTCTGCTCTGAAGAGTTTCCTGTGGCTGAAGAAGTCAGATCTTTGGATTGCTTCAAAAGCTTTTTTTAAATTCAGTTTTTATATATATATATCCTTAGAAAAAGCAGGGAATGCTGACTTTTCTTTGGAGTTTCCATCTTGATATGTGGGACATCAAGATGAAGTTGGAACTTCAAGTGGGAGAATGCTAATGCAGCACAAGGAGCCTGCGTGGGCTTTGTTTTTCACATGGGAAACAGCAGAGATGAGTTTCAGAACAGCAATAAAAGCAATTGAGCAATTGCCAAGGTTTGTAGCCAGGATCTCAGGATTTCACTCACTTGAGCAAATACCCTTGAAACTCCCATTATGGTTTGTGAATCAGCAGCTGCTTTGCTTTCTTAGAGATATCATCACTACAAATAAAAGTGTTGAATCCCCAGGGAGATCAGAAGGTTCTGGTCTCTGTTTTCATGGACTTTTTTTTTTGTCTATTTTCTGGGGTGTGCATGGGATCCCTGCTCTGTTTCTTGGAGTGGGAAAAAAGGGCCTTGGGATTTGCTTGAGCGACCAGCCTCCTGTTTTCTCAATATACACCTGACCTTTCCCAACTACCTGGTAGGAGGAGGAGGAGTTCAAAACAAGAAACCACACTCTGGCAGCCCTGTAGCACTGCTCAGCATTTTCAGCTGTGAGGAATTTCTTTGCTGCAAGTGGAATTCCTCATGCAGAAAGGCGTTTTGGGATGTGCCGTGCCATAAAAATCTCACCCTTCCTATATCTGCTGCCATTTGAAACATCCTGTGCATTATAAGCTCAAAGGTACCAGTATTAAAAGAAAATGTGCTCTGAAGCCCTATGATTCTGAGGCTTCAGGACACATTTGGGCTGCTTCACCTCTTTACACAGCAAAAGGTGAAATCATTCTTTTTTCCAGTTGCACTGGAAAATCTGTTCATGCCCAGGTTTTCTGTGTTTTTCCAGTGGCTCCCAATAGACATTACCAAACCAGCATCACTGCTCAATTTCCAGGCAAAGATATGAGGCCCTGAAGTAAAATGGGGGTCAGGAGGAGTGCTTTTGTTGGGATGACTCCTTTCAAAACAGCATTATTGCTATATTTGACTGATCAAAGAACTGTTATCCATGATGCATTTTTCACTGACTTCCAGATATGTATATTTAAACAAACAAATAGTAGAAAAGCATGAAAAATAGAAGCATAAAGAGTAAAATTAAAAAAAAATCCAACAACATAGAAACATAATGAATGGGAAAAAAAGCACCTAAAGAGCCTACATCCTAAAGAACTACATTCTGCTTTAAAAAATGATTTATACATTGTGTCTGCACTAAAAACCATCTTCAACAATTTTAGACTTGTGATTCAAACAAATTTTCATCAGTTGACCTGTGTTTCTAAATGGATGGTAAAAGCACTGAGTCATTTCTGAAAGCACTTCAACTTTTTCACTCAGTGATCTAAGTACATTTACAGACACAAAGTTTTATATATCTCTGATATTCAAAAAGCACCTTTGTTCCACATACTGCCTACAGAACATTCCAGTTGTTCATTTTTGGGGGGCATGACAGGAGTATTGTGGCAAGAAAAAAGATTGCACTTACTTTCAGAGGTAAAGGGAGAACCTTTTTATATTTGGCAATACTTTCTCCCAAGGGGAAGAAGCTGGTTATGATCAAGACAAGCTGTAGACAAACAGTGGCTGTGACAAATGATGGTTAGCAGGACCATTCCAATATCTGATCAAGTTTAGGGTGCTCTGATGACCTTTCCCATTTTTTTTTTTTTTTTTTTCTTTCTGTGAGAAGGGTGGAAAGTCACAAGTATGAGTAATAGAAGTCTAAGTCTAGTCCTTTTTTAGACATGCTAAAAACTTCCCTCTCTGTCCCTCACACCCCGTTTACATTCCTAATCTTCATGTGGTGCCTATTAGCTGAGCATAAATAAGGAATGTTAAGCCTCTGTGTATCCCAAGCTATCTGCAGCCTTAAAGGATTCAGGAAAAATTAAACAAGAGAGTAGGTAGGCTTCCAGAAATAACAGAGCTTTGACCAACACATTGAAGTATTTATAGAACATGTAAAGAACAAAGGAAATGCAGGATTTCCTCCCAGAACATCAGTGTTTCATGAATACTATTCCCATTCCATGTCACTACTCCAAGGAAAGGCACCACAGCTAATACACCTAATAAACTCCTCTGGATGAACCCAATTTTGTCAAAAACACACATTCCAGTGATATATGTATTTCAAGGGGAAATTCTTTTGTCAATAAAATCATGCTTTTGAAAAAGGAATCTTACAGTAAACCTTTGGGCTGCAGAGAGGTGATGGTTACTTGTACACCTGCAAGACCTGCAATGGGAAAGCAGCTGCATTTCACAGTTTTTGGGCCACATGATGTTAATTGGACATGCAGAGTGTCTGCTGCTACAATGGCAAATACTGGGGTACAGGGGAAAAAATATGTAAAAGATCCAAGTCTCATTCAGAAATCTTGGGTCAAAGAGCATTTTTGTAATTAATGGAGGGCAAAATATTGTGGGGGACATCCTAGTATCTAATTCATAGATTGGTATTTGCCATGGTGTGTGTGGGAGATTGCTGAGTCGATTTTAAAATGGGATATTACAAAATAGCAGGCATTTAGAGAAAGTTTAAGTGTGTTCAGCTGCAAGAAGAAAAGGATGGTTAGAAGCCAGGGGCCTAACCTGATTGGCATCTCCACTGTCAAAAATTTAGCAGTCTTCAAAATTATTTTAAGGGCTTTTTTTCAAGGAAAAAAAAAGAAAACAAAGGAAAAGCCATGGCCCCTACAAATGCTCACTTTCTTGATTAGACAAAATTTAAAAAACAAGGCAATAGAAATTCGTGGACCCTCAGACTGAGTTTGTTGAGCTGAGACTCCTGAATGAGGAGGCTGGAGCTAATGGACTTCTCCCAGTGCCCTGTGCTGATCCATCTGCAATCCCACATACAGTAGTGGCTCTTCAAAGCTTAAGCCTCACACCAGAGATTTCTTAAAAAAAAAAAAAAAAAAAAAAAAAAAAGGTAGAAGACTGAAGCCAAAAGCTGACCTGCACTGAGAAGTCTGAGCTTCTTTTTAAGGTATCTAAAAAGGACTATGGAAGAAATTACAGCAAACCACTATTTGACTTTTTTGTGCAAGTCAAAGATCATATACACACATACTTATGAATCTCTCTTGCCTGTGCTAATGGAAATCTTTAGAGAACTTTAATTTAGCTGCTGTTAACAATCCTGGTACAATTGAGTCAAATGCAAAGTGCCTTGTAAATAATAGAGCTGTTTATAACCTGGAGGGCAAATCCAAATCCTGTTTAATTTCCTTACCACTGGTCATAAACCAGTTATTTTGAGAATAGAAGCATGAGACACAGCAAATGTCTCACTTTTATCACCCTGTCAGAGCAAACCCATCCTCTTTTCCAGCTTCTCTACCATGTTTGGAAGTGAGAGAAAATTTCATTTCTAGTGATGCAGAGGAGCTCTGGACCATCCAGAGCTCCCTGGGCTTAACAAGAAGAAGTCTCAGCTTTTACAGCTGATTTGGTTTAGGATTTTTTGGCATTGAGGCCTCTGAGTGGTTCCTCATCACAGAACCTTTGCTGATTGGAATAATCACAGCTGGTGCTGTGCTCCAAGAGCAGGACAAGCCAGGGGAGAGAAGGCAACTCTTTCTTGACAAGGAACTTGCTAAAAACAAGTGCCTTGCACACATTCACAGGGATCCCAGCCCAGCTGTGAATGATTCATGCCCATGGACAGGGGCCAGGGTTGCTGGATGGATGCATGAGGTCGCTGCCATGAGCTCATGGGCTGCACTCCCCGTGCTGAACAGAGGAAATGTGCTCTGGAAAATGGAGATAGGGAAAATGGAAGTGCTTTGGTGCCATTTTAACTCTGGGAGAACATGGGATGTTCAGGGTGGTTGATGGTACAATGCCACTTTTTGTTGGGCTTTTATAGACAGGCTTAACACAAGTCTAGAAAACAAGACTGAATTGGAAAACAGAACAGATGACCCTTCTTTACTGAGAATGTATCCTGTAAACAAACTTGAGACAACTCATAGAAATCTTATTGAAAAAAGTGGAAATTTTTTGCCAGATTAGGGCTGTGGATGGTCTCTGTATCTAAAAAAAAAAAAAAAAAATCTATTCATGTCATCTGGCTCTCTGGTTGTTAAGGGTTCTTAAAATACTTCACCCATTTGCCAATCTATCAGTCATCATTTTGAGAGCCAAACTTGTAACTTCTATTTTAGCTCAAGAAACTGATTTTTTTTTCTCACTGGAGATATTGCTGGACTATCTGATCTGTGATTAGATCTGCAACCAATGCTTTTTAGCAGTGTGAAAGAAAGCAAAACATTAAAGCAATGATGAAGGTTTGGTTAAAGATGATGGAGTTAATTTGAAATCCCTTTCATTCCCAAGGTAAACTTTCAGAAGAACTTCTGGAGGGAGGTTCATTTTCTTACCCATTTGTTATGATCTTCCTTTGCAGCAATACTTAAGCCTAAATGGACTGGTTTAAGAAGAGATTTTCAGTTTTTCAAAATATTTTAACAGCTATACAGAGAAGCAAGCTGGAAAGAAAATTATCTGTAGGAGATAAAATATAATATTCAGGTCTTGTTTTCCATGCTGCCTGTGATTAAACCATATCTAGGTAGCCCATGTGATAGCCCTGCAATGTTGGCTGTGGGGGTTATTTAATCACTGATGGTACTGAAAAATAGGAAAAGTAGCAAGAAAGAAAAATGACCTGTGAAAAGAAGATGGAATTATCTGCAGCAGTATGTACTTCAAAGTTTACCTCAGCAGAAAAGGCTGTCAGTAATTTGTTATTAATAGGACTTTTGCATGTAGTTCGTGCTTTTACAGTGACAGAAGGTATCTGTCTCTTTCTTGGAAACATGTGTTTTATTTTCTATAACTTCCAAACTGCCTGGACAGCAGCACGTGGCAGGGTGGAAATTCATGGAATCACAGGATGGTTTGGGTTGGAAGGGACCTTAAAGGGAGCCAACAAAGCACAGTTGTTGCACTTTCTCCCACATACAACATTGTTCTCCAGGAGGAAGAACTATCAGTACAACAGACTAAAATGCCTATTGTTGCCTAGCACATAATGTTGATTTTGAGTGCATGCATTGGCACCTTTGGAGCCATTTAAAAAACCCCAAAGAAACCAGACCGTAACAAATTATAGATGAGAATTACATTTAGTACATCCAACACGTGATGCACTTCTTTCTGTGTAATGATCTGCAGATGTCTGCTTGTAATGCAGGTTAAATACAAATCAGGAACATTGTAAGTGTTTACTCCTTGTGTCCAAGCTGTTTGCAATTTGTAAATAACGTGCAGTACAACTGTGCTGGGTAAAATCCTGACCCCTGCAAGCGTGGCTGCTGAACCTCAACAGAGGTTCATCACCCAGCTCCTGTTAATTCATGAAAACAGCCTGAAACGTGTTTGAATAAAGCCCTGGGCTCTGCAGACACATTTATATCACCTCAGTCGATGTGAGCAGAGTGACAGGATTAGTATCAGCAAACCCAAACACCATGCATCAGTAGCTGACAGCTCCTCTGCCAGCTCAGGTCACACAGGCAGCACGGGCTCAGGCAGTGCTTCAAAGGAATGGGGCTGGAAGGAGACTGCCAGGCATGGAGACAGAGCCCAGCCCCTGCTCTGTGTCCTCCTGCCAGCCTTGAGCAACCCTGGGGACACAATCACAGAATGGCTTGGGTTGGAAGGAACCTCAAAAACCCTCCAGCCCATGGGCAGGGACACCTTCTGCTAGTCCAGGTTGCTCCAGTCCTCACAACACTTCCACTGCCACCACAAAGAATTTCTTCTTAGTATCTAATGGAAACCTCCTCTCTCTCAGTTTAAAGCTGTTCCCCCTCCTGTCAGCAGGATGCTGCCTGCCTCTTTGAAACATGCAGAGCTCTTTGTGGCTTTTAAGCAGCTACTCCAAGGCACCAAGGTACCAGCACCCCTTCAGGATGTCTTAAGGCAGAGTGATTAGAAGGAATAATCACATCACAGGGTTTGCAGAAGGGCTGATGTCTTGAACTGAGAACTGCTGGAGGAACTTAGAAATAGGGCTATAATAATGTTTTATACTGTACTTATTTTTATGGTCCCTGCATAACATATTGGAAGCAGCTGTGACATTTTTGAACACGGGGAAAATGTGATGGACCTATTTATTAAAGGGGGTTAAGAGCCCCAGGTGGTCTGGAGATTTAAAGACCAGGAAATACCAGAGACAAATGAGAAAACAGGGTGATCCAAGCCATACCAGTTGAAATAGATTTTGATGATAAAGCACAGTTATATATCTTACAATCTGAGATGGATATGTCATGGCAGGGACAGCATTACTGAACGGTTTTAAGGATGATAATTACATATTCCTCTTTCCAGAGATTATATGCCCTCACCACACAGTTTCACCCAGTCCTACATGATGCTGGAAAACCTGCAATTTTTCAAAATTACAGAAATGCCCAGGATTTTTATACCCCACGGTGATAAGGTCATAATAATTCATAGAGTTCATGTGAGAGTGTTTTCTCGCCTGAAATTGGACCCTGCAGTGTCTCAGCACATTCAGATCAACACAAAAACATGGAGCCAGGCTCTGCCTTCACAAAATGCAGGGATGTTGGTGCTTGATACAGAAAATCAGGCTTTCCTCTTCCTATCAATCATATTCAATGGGAAACACACACAGAAGTGAGAGGCTTTAAAAATGTGTTTTAGTCCATCCTGCATCTGCAGCTCATCTTGCTCTGGAAGCCTGTGGTCTTTGCCACATTACTGGACTTTATCCAGCCTGATAACACAATTCCATCATTTAAACTTATTACTCAGAGAACTGCCTAGCAAGACAACCGTGAATGCCTGCATGGAACTTACAGATAATCTGCACATATTTGGGATGAAACAAAGCTGAGTGAAAACTGCTGCAAACCCTGCAGGCATTAACTGGTTTCAGAGCTCGTTTGGCAGTGCCACAGCACTGCACTGCTGAATTTCATGCTGTTTAGTCTCCACTGAGCCCAGCCAAGGGCTGTGGGTCAGAACCAGCAGAAGGACAAGTGTTTGGCCAAGCTGGAGGCGTTGGGAATGCTGCCACTCCCTTCAGTGGGGCCGTGATCCCTCTGCAAACATCTCCCCTGCCCACGCAGGCACAGTGATGCCTCATTCCCAGGCTGCAGCCTGCCTGCAGGGTGCATCTCCTTGTTTGTTTGCAAACACACTCAGAGCAGCAGCACCTACACAAGTTTTCACTCAGTGGGTCAGCAGAGGGCCATGATCACTCCCACGTGCATTAGGCATGAGGGGAAGGTGATGCTGCTTTGCTTTGCTGTTACTGGGAATGTCCAGCTGGTTACTCATGCTCCTGCTCTCTGGAGACAGCAATCCCTGACAAACAAAGCCTTGCTACAGTGCAGTGAGTCTGCTCAAAATGCAGGATATGCATTTGGCCAGGAGAACACAGGTTTCATGTCCTAGTCAGGATTAGAAGCAGAGTACCTGAAATTTCAAGTTGTTGACTCTGTGAAATCCTGGGAGAAAATCCCCATCTTGCAAACAAAGACAACAACCCAAGAGTGGTGAGGGAACAACTATAAGAACTATGTGCTTTTGTTAGTCAGGCTTAGATATCTTCTCTTTTAATATAAGAGCACAGCTTCCTCCCATTTTTAGCCATTCTGTAGTATGGAGATAAGAACAATGATAATTATCTCTGGCAAAAAAAAAAAACCAAGGAAATTTTCCTAATTGCTCCATAGGCTTCTGCAGTATATACCTGCATCACACCTGCTGCAGAAAAATGAAAGATCAGAGCTCCAAGAAATACAATTTACAGATGCAAAGTTCTGCCACCAAAGCCTGGGGTAGGCAAGGCCAGTTGTGCTGACTGGGTTGAGTGTCAAGCTTAATTTAAATGTTTCCCAGGAGATTAGAATGACATGTGGAAGGCTCAGTAATATTATTTATTATTTAACAGTATGTTTTCACTCTGGACACCATTCCTTTGGGATGTGTACTCCTGGCTGGTGACAGAGATTGCAGCTGGATGCTGCCACTTGGAAGTGTCTGTGCACTTGGAGCCAGCAAAAACACAATCATCCAAAGAGTCTCTTGAATGATATTAGGAATGTAAGCCATGACTTGGGTTTCCAGGCCAACACAGCCAAAAATACCATGTAACAGTTGCAGAGGAAAATGATGAACATTCCCATTTGCTTAACTTCATTTGCCTCTAAGGGCTTGGAACATAAACCAGATTAAAACAAAAAAATAAGCAAAGGCCACAGGATGGTTTCTTCAAAATATGAAGCAGTATTTTCTATGAGTTTTTCTGTGTTTCAGGAGAGATATGAGAAGTCAGGGCCCTTTGCCCACTCAGAACTATTTGCACCAGCTGTTAACCAGTTCATCTGCAGTTTCCAAATAAACTGCAGCTAAATATGGATCAAAAGTTTTTGTCTGCTTTGAAATACCCATCCTGGGTACTTGGTCTCTTTCTGAATCTATCAGTTAGAGTCCTGATTTTTTTTCATGCCTTCTGGTTTATGTCTGAAAGTAAACAACCATTCAGTATACCTCTTGAAAATGACAAGTTTATAGTGGAAAAATCTTATGCTCCCTTACACATTGAATATCTACATCCTCAAAAGTAGAGCTAAACTGAAGGAAAACAATGGCTTTTCCTTTGACCTCCAAGGTCTTGGATCATGGCAGGTTTTTGCCTCATATCCATTTGACTGTAAGAACTTGCACACCTCAACAGCTCACAAGGCAGAAAATACATTTAAGGTAAACTTGCATTCTGGGGCCAGACAAACTAAAAATACTCGGACTTTTATTTTTGTGTCATTGGTAACTGTCAAAGATTCCTACAACAATAGGGTATTGTCCTCTCCTTATAATCTGATAATTTATGGTACAATTGCAATAGTCAGTAATGTGGTGTCTTTCTGTGCAGTTTAACACCTGACAAAACAGCTTCAAGAAATGCTTTGGATTTAAATCCAATATAAACAACACAGGCTGCCATTTAATGCTTAGAAACATTTACACCACAAACATTAACAATGAAGTCCTTTCACTTGCCTTTGGACATGGTTAAAGTAAAAAAAAAACAGGACCTGAAGGTGACAGAAATAAAGTGTAATTTAAGGCACCCATTCAAGACAGGTCTTTGTGTTCAATGATTTTTTTGAGGGGTCAGTTTTCGTGAGTATCATCTTCTTTGGAATATTTGGAATATTGGCTTTTGATCATATTTCTAAAATATTTTCTTTTAATTACCTCTCCCAGTTTCATTGTCACAAATATCAAGAAATCTATTACAAGTAGGTGAAAAATGCAAAACCATTTGCATTGTAATCCTAATTTTTCTCCAGCTTTCTGCTTCTCTATCACAAATTGATTGCCAATAGTCACAATATCTTCCAAATATTTTCCATTTTTAGCTGTTGAACCAGAGTTCCTCCATGAATAGATCACTTCCTCTGCTCAAGCCTCTGAAATATAACTTGTACCAATGAGTAAGAGGAGCTCAAATATAATTTTCTTTGCTGACTGATTAAATATCACTCCCAAATAATTTCCTTGATACAATAAATTATTATGAACCCAATCTTCGTTTCCCACAATTATTCTGTAATATTTGCTTTGAATTCCAGCCATTTCTCTCTTTAAATTGAGGTGCTGAGGAAAGAGATTCCCACAGAAGGGTGATTCAGGCATAGCCAGAGATGCCTGATCTAAAAGCTGAGTGCATTAATTATTGCTCAGCTCTGACTTTGACAAATTTTAAGCTATTTAGCAGTGGAACCCATTCAGCCTCTGAAATACCAGCCCTTCTAGAAGTTCACCACCTGCCAGGGCACCTCTGAACAGAGGCTGGTGTGGAAGCAGCACGGGTTAAAGCAGCCTAACCAACAGAAGAGCAAATAACAACCAGCAGATTTTATTTCTCTAAACACAGATTAGTGCCAGCTGGTGACTTCACGTCTATGGAAAAGTTTAAATATTCTTGTCTAAGTTAAGCCTTGGAGATTTTGTTTGAAGTGATGTTTTCTAAAACATTCAGTGGGGCAACCGGAGCTGTGCCATGAGGAGGAGCAAGAGGAGAGTGCTGAGCATCCTGAGCAAGGACAAGGGGTCTGTCTGAGCCTGGAGGGGGCTGTGTCTCCTGTGCAGAGCCTGGTGAGCTGAAATGCCTGAAATCCCCTCTCTGCACTGGTATCCTGCTCCAGGTGTCACTTCAGAGCCCCTGGTTTGGTTCAATTGTTTTGTCTGCCAGACCAGCCTGAGCAGAGATCATCCAGTGCAAGCTGCCTGCTCAAGCAGGATCCCCTAGAGCACCCCAGGCACTCAGGGCTGTGTCCAGCTGCCTTTGGGATATGTCCAGAGAAGGAGACTCCACGCTGTCCCTGGACAAGCTCTTCCTGTGCTTGGTCACCTGCACATCAAACAAATTCTTCCTCATATTCAGATGGAGCTTCCCATGCACCAGTTTCTGCCCCTTGCCTCTCCATCCTCTTGAGCTCCTCCCTGCAGACTCCTGGGTACTTTGAGCACCCTTTGAGCTCCAGGACAGCCAGCAAAACCCCCTTCCCCTCAGGCACTGCTGCCTTTCGTGCAGAATTCCAAAATGTTTGAGTTTTGGTTTGGGTTGGAGCAGCACCAAAATGATCAGACTAGAAATCCCCCACAAAAGAGGGTTGTGTTTCCTGGTCCCATCCAAGATCAACAGCTGGGAGTCAGCCCTGGCTGCCCGGGACATTCACTGGTGGATTCACCCCAGCTGAGAGCTGATGCTGAGGAACAGCCCAAAGAAAGTTGGGGCAGAGCAGCAAGGAAAAGTTGCCAGAAATGGAGGAGCCTTTTTAACCTTTTTTTTTTTTCTTTAATAAATTACCCCTCCCAGTAAGAAAAACACATTACTTAAGCTAAAGAGCTCCATATCAGCTCCCGAGCCCTCTCTGCCAATGCAGCCAGAGTGCAAAATTCAAAAACCACAGTTCCTCCCCACACACCCTCCCCAGACCATCCTCCCACAAATCTGAATGCATTCAAACCAGGAATGCAGTTTAGGCAAAATAAAATTTCTTGGTATCTCTTCCACTCTCAGTAAGAGAGGTTAATCCCCCTTTCCCCCAAGCTATTTTATACTCTAAGCTTCTTATCACCTTCTGCACCATCCACAATATGAAGACAGAGTCTTTGTACATTTCTAAAGTTTGCTGCTGAAAATGCTGTCAGGAGATTGCATTATGGCAGAGATGCATATTTTTTTTTTTTTTTTTTTCCAGATCTTAAAGTAGGAAGTACTGAAATGATATAGAAAAAGATGCTGTACACCATAGCTACTGTCCTCATTTTTAGAAGAGATTTATAGAATAATAAAGGAAGCACATTTAAAGATATCTATACTCAAACATTCTTGAGAGTTCTTTTCGGCAGAAGAGAAAATTCAGTTCTCAGGAAACAGTTATGACTGTTATTGTGTGCAGAAGTAAATGTGAAATTCTCTTATTTCAGTATTTTTTTCCTTATTGTAATATCTCCTCTTCAGCATTTAAGAAAGACAGTCCTTTTAAATTAGGATGTCATTGTTTTTGTGAACAGGGTGTTAGACCATCTGTAATTTGCCTTCTCCCTGCCTTTCCCCCCAAAACACCTCTTCTCACCCTAAGGTAACCCACCAAGAAGTTGCCCCAGGTGCTTTATGCTCAGCTCCCACCTCTGTACTGCCAAGCAAGACTCAGCACACAGAGCAACTGTCTCATGTATTTAGGGCTTGTTTGTGCTGTCCAAATTAACCTAATTAAAAGTACTTTGGATTGAAAACAAGAGTTAGCACAGAAATTAAAGGTGAGAGATGTAGTTACAATATTCTGACAAAGTGAAAAGATATTCTCCCTATGATTGATACAAGAACTGGAGGACATGGTGGACTATGGTGTAAAATACTTGTCCAGTGGAACAAATATTTCTGCAAAAAGAAGGTTATGGCAGTTTCTCCAAATGATGGAGCTCTGTAGATAACTTTCCAGTTTTCCCTCTGCACCATAGGAATTGCCTGACACAGACTGGATCAACATTGGAGGCGGGTTTCATGATAAGGGCAGTTTTCAGAAGAAATTATCTTCTCTGCTCAGCAAAGCAGCAGACAGGTCAGGTTCCTCCTGAAGCCAGAACAAACAACAAATCCAGCTCCCAGAGTCTGGGAGAATGAATTATCCCCTCTCCAAGGTGGAGCTGCTTCCATTGCACCGACAGCAAATATTTTGTACAACTAAAGGGCAATTTTAATGGGAAAAAAATGGGATATAAGCTTAGGAATTAGCAGTGTAGAGGCTATTTCTCTCTCCCCTGGCATGGAACCTGTTGCTGTCACAGGTAGGAGTGACAGGCTCCTCCACCCAGGGCCAGGATCTTGGCCAGATTTTCTACATCACAGAAACCCTTTTTATTTTCTGCTTGTACACACTATATTTTTTTTTTTTTAATAGAGGTTTGAAGTCCTGCCCTCATTTATTTTTCAAAGGAACACCTAAATGAGTGTATTTGAAGGACATTTTAGAGCTAGACAGGTAGAAACAAACTACAAATGAAAACTATAAGGTACTGTAAATAAATGTGAAATATATAAATAAATACAGAATGCATTTGTACTTCACTGATCTCAAAAAGGGGAATAACATCTCCCATATCTGAAGGACTCCACATATTAAATGGTGCTGTGTCTAATTCAGCTTTCATATGTGAAAACTTTTGGCATTTCCCATGGTAAACCATAATTTCTGAAGTCTTAAAGCTGCCAAGATCAGAAAGTGAGAGCACTTATTGGGCATAATTTGGTATGAGTTAGCAGGATATTTGCTATGAACATGTTTTGTGAGCTGCAGGTTGTATGTTGAAGAGTTTGCCTTTCAAATGTTGACTTTGAGCTCCTGCAAAAAAAGCTAACATTGCTGAGGTATTACAGTCAGCCCCTTATTAATCAGCTGGCAACATTCCCTCTCCCAAAAAAACAAGGATCCAGTTCATCCAGGAGTGCAGCCTTGAGATCAATACAAGCAGGATGTGAGAAATGAGTGCTAAACCTTCTCCTGCTGCACAGGCTGCAGGGATGTGCTGAAACCCCAATCAGAAAGGGATTGATACAAAAGCATAATGAAAGGTTTCCTCATTTCTACTCAGGAATAACAATCCATAAATAATTGATGTCATTACAACAAATGCAAAACCATTAGAGGGGTTTATAGTTTTCTTTAGCAGAGATCATTAGGGTGTGCTTTTTCACTCTAGGAAAATGAGAAGTGAAGAACTAAACATGGGTGATTAAAAATGCTGAGAGACTGAAAATTTGTGCATAAATTATTCCCTTTCCCTCCATCATGTGGCTGGGGTTTGCTTATTTGTTTTGACTAACAGGTAATATAAACCACAGAAATGTCAGACTTGCCCACCCAGTTTTTCCATTCAGAAGATTCCTTCTGCATTTCTGCCTTGTCCCATGGAAGGCACACCCCAAAAACAGCACTGAGGAGGGAAAGGCACAGTGTGAAACCTGCCAGACTCCAGGCACTGCAAAGGGAAAATGCTGAACACAAAGTGCTGCCTGCCTGCCACAAAGAAGTAACATTCTTAGTGCTGAGGAATGATTAAGAAATACAGAATTCTAACAGTGACACTGAAAAAATTTTATTTTTTATGAAAATGCAAGACTTTTTAAAATAAATATGAAACCTAAGTGTGTCCAGTCCCAAAAATACAGCACATTTGTTGCTTTGATGATTTCCAGATTACTCTGTAAACTTTGAATTCTGCTTGAGAGACTAACTGGCAAAATTTAAAGCTCAGCTGCAGACCAGGCCAAATTCACTTTTGCTCTGAATCCTCAGATGTCCATTTTGACTACATTGAGACTACAGAGGGTAATGCAGCTATTTGTTGGGAGGTTTTGGAACAAAAAAAACCCAACCAGAAGTCATTTGTCTTCCAGGAATGTCATCATTTTGCCAGACTCATTACTAAATGTTAAGCTCATCCCTGGTCTATCAGTACATGGAGAAGAGGTGCCACATTAAAGCATGTTGATGGGGGATATCTAAGCATGATAGAAATGAAGATCTCTGAAAAAATGTCAATAATAATTTTTAAACAATGCACTGAGAACACTCAAATTTTTTATCATGATGCTAACCAACAATTATCAGAAGGCTCTGCAGCTGGTTTTAATTCAGCAGAGAAGATTCACTGGGCAGTGCTCATATCTTAATATAACACCAGGTTTGTTGCAGTTCAGTTTGGAATTGAGCCATGCAATAAGATTTTTTTTTCACCTTCTTAAACTCTGTCTCAGGGCAGCTGCAATTACATCACATTAACACCTTTAAGAGCACAGGTCAAAAGTGCTCTTTCCATCTTGGGAACCAGCTACACGTGGAGCCTGATCTGAAATCTCCTGCTGGGAATCCAGTGGAGCCTGGGCCATGCTCAGACCCATCTGTGGGTGGAATCATCAGCAGACTGAGAAACTAAGCAATGAATGGTCCTGTTTGCTCTGTGCTGCTCTGTTTTCCACTTGACTGAAGTGCATGTCTAGCCAAAGGGGTACTCAGCAAAATTTAGTGGTTTTAGATGGTTGGTGGGAAGAAGGACAGGTTTCTCCTGGCTGGAAAATCACTTCAAACCTCCATCTTCCCAAACTCCTGTCTCCCAGCTTCAAACTTATTATATTTTGACCATATTCTGGTTATAGTAAGTACAATATAAGTAGGTTATCTGAAATCATCACTCTCTGCTGTTACCCTGGATCCATAAGGGGTCAGCTACTTCTTAAATGTAGAGAAGCAGAACTACTGGTTAATTTATTACATGTAAATTATCTGAAGTGTGTACGCTATTTCTGCATCAGAAAGTAATTTCAGGCTGCTCAGATGAGGAAAAATCTGTTTGTTATTCACAAACTCTTGCTGCACAGCATAGGAAAATATTTTTTCAGTGCATAGTCAGTTCCCAAGCTGTTTGCTCCAGATATTCTCCCTTGGTGCCACGTGGACACTGGGGCTGAGCAGTATTTTTGTGCTTCCTGGCTGAGTACAGAATAATAGCTCCACAAATGGTGAATGGTGCTGCTGCCAGTTAATCCCCTTCCAAAACTCTGATGGTGCAGGCATTCCTCTCCAGAGGCATGTGGTGGAGCTGAACCTCTCCCTGGGCTGAGACAGGGATCAGGAATAGCTGCTTTTGCAGCAATTGACTGGCTCTAAGCTGCTAGGTGCATTTGCACTGTAAGGCAGAAATTAGAGCTGAGGAAAGGGTATCAGGTAGTGCTAACTCATCCAGTTATTTTTACCCCATTTAGTACCCTTCCTCTGTCCTAAACTGTTTTTAAGCCAGCTCTTGATAGCAAGAGATTTTTGTTTCTTCAACGAATGGGAGGTTAGATGGGCAGTGTTTCTGTTTTCTGTCTGATCAGCACACATGGAAAGAGCTGCCCTGTGCCTTTTCTCCTTAGCTCTCCTCCAGGAGCAGGGGCACAGTCTGTGCCTGCTGACACTGACTTTCAAAGATAATCTTTACTCATAAAATCATAGAACCACCTCAGAATGGTTTGGGTTGGCAAGAACCTTAAAGATAACCTAGTTCCAAATCCCCCTGCCTCCCATTTCTCCTCCCTGGAGGAGGAAGCAGTGAGGAAGGAGATGCTAGAGGGGCAGAGCTCTGTGCATGGGGCTGGCTGAGGGGTTTTAGCTGGAGCTCTGTCACACATCCACCCTTCCTTGGACCTTGGTGGGCATCATGGAAAACTGCTCAGAGGATAAGGGGAACAGAAAACAGGGCAGCTTTCACAGCCATCTCACAGCCTGCCATGTGAGCAGAGAGGGATGAGCAGTGGCATTCCTCAGGGATGGATGGGAGGCTTGGATTTGGCTGCTGCAAGGTGCAGAGCAGAGCTCAAGGGCTCAGCACAGACACAATGTGAGGAGGCAGGGAAAGCTTGTCCAGAGGGGCAGGGAAAGCTTGTCCAGAGGGGCAGGGAAAGCTTGTCCAGAGGGGCAGGGAAAGCTTGCCCAGAGCACTGGTGGGAGCTGGAGGAGAGCTCCAGATGAAACCTTTGCCAAAACAGCAATTAAGGCCCCACCATTAATTTCCCCCAAGCTCAGCAGTGTCACTGGTGGCAGTGTTTGGGTTTGAGCTGCCCTTCCCTGTGTCTGGAGAGAGGTGCTGCTCCATAAATGCAGGGCAGCATTGGTAGCACCCCCTTCAAATTGCTGCCACTCACCATGCCAGCTTCTCCATCTGAAAAAAATCTGCATGAAGTCTTGGACCTTTTCCTCAGATGCATTTCAATCCACTGCCAAGAAGTTACCTGTCAGTCCTATGCATTATTATTTTTTAATTACTCTCAGGATAACCTGGGGCTCTGCCTCCTTCTGCCTTTTTTTAATGATTCCTCTTTCCTTGAAGTCTGTCTGCCTTAAGTGTTTTGGCCTATTTCTATTCCTTCCTGAATCTGCCATAAAACCCAGCACAGCTCCAAGGCACTCAAGTAGACCCAGCTCTATGAGGCAGCTGCCAAGTGGTATATCCTAAAAATTAACATAAATAAAATCCCCCAGCACAACAAAACAAAAAACCCACTTCAGACCTCCTTCAGGAATCTGGTTGAACCTTGAAAAATGGTTTCAGTGTCTTGTCTGATTTTCTGCTTCAGGCAAAAAACTACAGGACCTTCTGTGATGATCAGGGTTAGTGCTGGAGTAAAGCTAATTTTCATATGACAAATTGTGGTTAGTTTCTGCTCTGTAGGTGCATGTAGAAGGTTATTTACAGTTCTCAAGGCACACTGTTGACTGCATTATATTTTGAGATTGTTAGTCCAGACAATCTTGCTGCTGTTCCCCCTGTCCTCTGTAACTTCTGATAAAAGCAAAGGCTATGTAAATTCACATGTGCTTAGTGATTAAATAGTCTGCTTAGGTTTTTCAGTGTGCATTTTTGCCCTTCAATGCAAAAAGAATATACTGAGTTTTCCAAACCCAGTTTTTTAATGATACTTGTTATCAGATGAAAACACTTAATATGAGCCCATATCCTTTCATAAATAAGAGAGTTTCTCACTTTCTAAAGTTTCTCACCTTGTGACCTCAGAAAACACTTCAGTTTCTCTGACAGGAACTCTAAGTCATAACAGCATATTTCCACAGCACAACATGGCTCTTACTGCTGAACTCTCTCAATATTTCCTGGCCAGGAGGGATTAAGAAGCAGTGAAACAAAACTATTTTTACAGGTTTGGTTGTCTGGCACTCTCACTATTTGCTTAAGCTGGCAATTTATGAGAAAGCAGTCTCCCTCTCTCTCCTCTTGCACCACCTCAAACAGAGCTACTCCCACTACCCCACACTATGAAAAATGAGTCCATTTTTAGGGCTGAACACAAATTAGACCCATTAAAAACCATTTAAGCCCTGAACACAAGCTGATATGGACATCACAATGTAACTACATTAAAACTGAGCCCTTTTTCCTGAGGCACCCCCTTTAATCCCCTCTGGCTGTTGGAAACTCATCAATGATCATGAGGAATAGTGTCACTCTTCCCAAGTTTTCTCACCCTGGAGAGTCCAGAAACCTTGCTCTACATCAGGAAGACATCACCACTTGTGGAAGAAAGGGCTAACCTCTTGTGAGCTCTTACCAGAGCAGAGCTGTGGGTGAGAAGTGTGGACAGAGAGGGATGAAAGCTCTCAAGGACTTCCCATCCTACTGCAAGCTCTGAAGGGGCTGGTTGGTTTTATATTTGTTTTGTTTCTGCAGGAACAGACTGCAAATATCCATGGAGACACCACCAGAATGCCAGGAAACCCTAACAAAAATGACCATTGTGTCTTGCTCTGAAAAAAACAGATGTTTATTAAAATGTCAGCCAAATGACTTATGTGTCACTGACTCTGAGGGCAGCACAGCAGTCCTGCAATGCTGAAAAAGCAATAAGAATGAAAAATGGTCACTCATCACTATTGAATGATAACTGGCATCCTTACCAAAATGGTCATTCCTGCTGCAGTCCAAGCAGTGTGGAGGTGGTTGGCATCTCCCTGCCTCAAGACTCCTATTTATTTCCAGTATTTAGATCCATAGGTCAAACCAGTTATTTGGAAATTGATACAGGCTGCTTTATAGTTCTGACATTTCTATTTCCCCAATGGATTGCAGTAAAGGTTATTGACCTCTCTAGGGCTGAGTAAGCCCATAGAGAATGTGCTCTGGGAGACTTCAGCACTGAAAGCTGTAACATTTCTTCACTTTAATAACACTTATCAGATAATTCCAATTACTGGCTGCTTTTGGAGTCCCATACAGAGGGAGAAAGGGGTTTACATTTACAGCTCAATTGCCAGCATGCTGTACAATATAGGCAATGTCTATTATTTACTACATGTCCTTCCTTCTCTCCCTGTGCTCTGATAGATGGATGCTATTTGATCAGTCACAGATCTGCAGCCTGACACCATCAATTCCAACCACTCTGGCTTTGTCCAAATGTCACAGAAGGGCTGGGAGTGCTCCCTGGCCCATGAAGAATCAATGTTTAAACCACAGGCGTGTGATGATGTGTTTAGTAAACAAGACTAAACAAGAACACACCAGGCAACTCAGACCTCTGACTTCACAAGCTGCAAGCTCTGTGCTTCCTGCATAATTCCTGGTGGATGAAATGCATGGATATGGTCTGGAGGGCAGATGGGGAGAGCATGTACAGAAGTAGCTTCCTCTGTGGAAATAAGAGAGGAGAAGCAGCAGGTAGGGAGCCCTGCTGCCACAACATCCTGTGGGAAGCATGTGCCTCATGGGAGAGATTATATCAGTTATAAAGGACTTTAAACTTCCCAGATTTGAGCTGAGGTGGCTGGATTCCCAACAGTGTATTGGCTGTTAATTCCAGACAGCTTCTCTGAATGGTTCTCATGTTTCATTATAGATGCAGTCATAAGGATGCAAGTTCCACCTGTAAATTATCTGGAAATCAATACTCCTATTGAGGAAGTTAATACTCCTATTTTTAGCTGAAACAAAGGGAAAACAATCTTAAAGTGGTTTTGAGAAGTTCCTAAGCACTGCTCCATTAATCCTGTCCTGGACACAGCAATTGGGAAGATCAGTGAATTAAGTGTGGCTTTTCACAGGCAATGAAGTTTATACTTGAGTACTTTACTCCCATGACTCAATGATGTGAATTTGGTAAGAAACCTCAATAAACAAGAGTGCAACAAATATTGTTTTATACTTGGGAGGAGCAGAGCAGTGGTTACTGAAAGATAAACATATCCAGATGTGTTTATCAGTTGTTCACTCGAGTATTCAAGCATAAATAACTTGCTTTAAGTTGCAGTTCTGACTTGTGCCAGAAATCCCCCTGGCAAAATAAGGAACTTCAACAGTTTTGGAATGGCTCTGGGAGATTGCATCTCCTCATGCTGAATGTCCAAATGGATGCACACAATAGCTTCAATTTTGCTTTTGTATTATAGTCAGCATCTAAACCCAAGGGGAAACCCTGCTGAACAGGGCTCCTTCCTGCCTCCTGGAATCCTGAAGTGGATGCTGAGAAAGGTCATCTCCATTGCAGTGATTAACTGTGGAGGATTCAGAGCTGTCATTTCATTTCAGGGTTAAATGCACCTCCTTAGTCTGGAATGAGGTTTACAAGTGTCTTTGAAAGATGGACTGCAAGCAGAAACTTTCCTCTGGGCCTTTCCTGCTCAGTCTTCTCCCAGTTTCCTTTTTGGATATCTGACTCTTCCTGCTTGTGGTAGCCCTGCACACTCCTGCTCCAGGATAAGATATCCTGACTTACAGACATGAGAATCTAGAAGCTTGGTTTTTTGTGTGAGGTGAACCCCCCTTGTGCCAAAGTTTCTTGGTAAAACCACTGGGGACATAAATTCTGTGTGAATCCAGGATTCCAGTGTGGCTGCCCAAAGCTGCTGTGGATTTTTGGGTCACTGAGCTCCCAACACCCTTCATGGGGGTCATGGCACCATTCCTTGTGTTGTTTTCTTTTGGGAAAAAACTCGGCATGAGATCCCTCAGAAATCAACAGAAACTTTTGGAGTAGGATGGACAACACCTACTCAGTGAATCTTGATTTAATCTCTGCTCAGAGGACAGAACTGCTGATCCTCCTCATCTGTTTGCCCTGAATTAAGCTCATCTGATTCACTCCTAAGCTCCTTCTTCAGCTTTAGAATATGGATGAGTAAAACCAAAACATACATTTTTTTTAAACCCCATTTTAGATTCACATAAATAAGCATAAGCTTAACCATAGGGAATCATGCTGTGAAAAAAGTGAATTTCAACCTCCTCATTATTTTATGTGATTTAAAATCTATGAACAACATGCTCAAAAACTTTCTTACAAAAGAGTAGCACTTATTTATCTCAGAATTCAATTATATCTCATACTTAAAAGGAAATTGCATTGGTCTGAATGGAGAATACACCTACAAAACCTACATTTAAAAGGGAATTTATGGTGATTAGATGAAGGCTTAGTGGCATTGATTTTGTTCCCAGACCTTAAAAAAAACAAAAAAACAAAAAAACAAAACAATTTAACCCAAAGTAACATAAATTTATTTAATTACTAAAAGCTGTGATTTGGTAAAGAGGTGCACGATAATGTCATTGGAGGAGGGAAATGAAGTTGCCTGGGTTCAGCAATTACTCCCTTCAGCGTTATGTTTTAATTCCTTCTGAATTTGTCCTTGACATCAAATATTCAAGATCTGCAAATGTTTCTTTTGGGGATGGAGAAGAACCACAGCCTGATATTTATATGAATATTCAATCTTAAGAATAACTTTTAAAATAAAATATTCCCTTATAAGTAAAAGTTTCGAATTAGGGAAAACTTCAAACCCATAGACGCACGCTTTCCATTTTAGCAACTTGATCTGTGCATTTTAGTTCAATTTGGATACCCCAAATAATGCAAACTTGATTTTCAGACAGTTCCCTGGCCTTTAAGTTTGCTAAACATTGCACTGTGCTCTCTTAACTGCTCCATGCAATACAATGCCAGCAAAAACAATAGCTGTATTTATGAAATACATTATGGCAGCTTCCAGCCCACAATTCAGAGACTTCATGGCTGGAATCTAAATTATGTGCCAGCATGCACTCAGTTGTTATTAATCCACAGCTGGAAACGCAAGCCAGCCCTTAGCATGATATATTCTTCTTTGTGAGCTGGTGAGCTGCCTCTGCAGAGAGAAATTACCCCAATAATTTACCAATCCACCAGTTTCCTTCAGCAAATGAGCACTCATGAATTGTTTAGTCTTAGAGCTTATCAAGGTGACTTCAGGTGAGTTTTCACCAGGATGTGTGTGCACTGGCCTCCCAATTGTTCCCCAATATATTTTCATTTTTTGCTCTGTGTAATAATTAGCCTCTCAGTGACGTGTTGCTTTCCAAAACCTCCTGACACTTCCTAGAAAACGATTCTCAGCCTGTCTTGCAGGTCACAACGTTTCATTCACTCTCGAGCGGGTCGCGCTGCTTTTCTTTCTTCTGAGATTGTGACTGCAGTGCCATCCTGTTCAGAAAGCCTTGGCTCCTGCAGGGAATGACAGCTTCCTGGCACCAGCCAGCACCATTCAGAAAGCCATTCTGGCTCGCTTAAAGTGGTGCTGAATGACCCCTATTGGGCAAAAAGATCTTGTGGGAACAAGAGGATGATTATGGAGCCCAAGCAATCCTCCACCATTATCTCCAAGCAATCCTTATCAACACAACATCTTAGAGAAACACCACAGACAAATTTAGGCTGGAAGGGACCTTGTGAGGAAATTTGGCCAACCCTCCTTTTCCCATCTCTATGTAAACACAAAATCCAAGCCCTTGGAAGGCTTCTGAGCTGCTCCAGAGCCCCACACCCTTCCTCTTTGGGAGCCACCAAAATAAAGCAATCCCTCCCAGCCCCATGATCTTACACAGCCTAGTGAGCACGAGGATGGTGATTGCTCAAGTCTGCAAAGCCATTTCAGTAGCAGCACCAGCCTGCTTTGATGCCTCTAGAAGACCATCATTACTCTCTGCACCACCAGGAGAGCTGTCTAAGAAAAAGCCACTAAGTCCTGCCACCTCCCAGATCGACTGTGGCTCGAATCAAAAAAACCAAACTCCCTGAGTGCTGCTAAGCACTGCTTTCTTTTTCCAGCTCCTTATCATTATGGCAGGAATCTCCCTAAGAAAGCCTCAAGCTTTGAATGGCAAACGTAATTGGATGTGCCTGGCTCAATAGTTCTATTTTTGATGGCCTAATTAGAGTGGGCAAAAGACAAACCACTTTTATATTCAGATGGCTTTGCAGACTGCAATGTTTTTCTTTTATTTATCGAAATCATATGTGTCTATTTTAAGCTCTTCATCCTAAAATATTATGTCCTGGAATCTGACAGAAGCTTCCTGAAGAAAATACAAAAATGGTAATTCGAGAATTTAGGTCATTTATAATCAACGATTCAAAGCAAGATGCTGGAGACAGCTGAAACAATAGGAAAAGTACTGAGGAGAAGGGCAGGGAATAGTATTCCTGCTCAGATTTCAATGGAGCCACACAATGATACTTCTAGGTGTGTGTCCATAAAAAAAAAAAAAAATTTTTTTTTGCAGAAAATTTTGCATCTCCATCTCCCTAAACCACCATATATATGCAATATCCTCTTCTGCCAGTTAACAAGAATTTTTTTTCTGGCTAATCTGTGCATAAAGACAGCAACAGATAGAGGTAGTTCTTGTTCCAACCTTCCCTGATATGGGGCAAAAAGGTGCCACTTCAACATGTTAATGAAATCTTCATCCCATTATATGAAAACCAACTGCAGATCACAAGCAGATTCTGTCTTGAAATTTCCTGAGTGTTTTTTCAGCCTATTGTAATGAGAGAATTTACTATGCTGCCTAATCCTTCAGTTTGTGGATATTTGCCATTTTTTTGCCAAGGTAGAGCAAAAATGCACAGGGAATGAATTTTGCCTATTTCTCTCAACTGAGCCATCACTTTAAAAGTGTGTGGGGGGGTGTACTGTGAATAAAAAGGAACTTGTCCATGAAATTAATTAGCACCAGGATGTCATGTATAATTTTAAAATGGTTTATATAAAAATGAGAAGTTAAAGAGTCTACATGTGGGGCTTTTTTAAGGAGCCAGATCTCCCACAGATCAACAGAAAGCTGATAGGCTGCGAGGGTTTTTTTCTTTACATTTGATAATTACATTTAAAACAAAAACATTGGTAAAAAAAACACATCTTCAGCTTTTTTACAGAAATATCTGAGGTCATTTGTAGCTCAGACCAAACCACTCAGGCTTTTACCAGGGCCACAGCAGTAATGGCACTGGAGACTGGCAGAGAGAAGGGGATGCAGCCAGCCTGAGGAACAAAGGATGAGGGAGGGTAATCTGGGGCTGCACTTTTGCCTTCCTCTGTTAAATTAATTCATATTCAGGTACAACTGACACATCTTCAGATCTTATTTTAAGTTATTTTCCTATACACCAAGCTAATTTAATAAATAATTAACATTAGAGAACATGGATTCATTAATTTTCTATTTTTTGAAGTCCTTGGTCTCTGCTAAGCATTTTTGTATTTGACTGATGATTTTGTGAAAATAAAAATAAGAGGATTGGCCATATTTAATGAACCCAAAATTATTTTACACCAGCAAAAGCATAAATTTGAGACATTGGTAATAAAAAATACTATCCACGCCTGCTTTTTAATGCTTAGTTTGCCTTTAAAATATTTTGGGTGAAATTCCGTATCATCACACCCAGAGTGAGCTTGGAAAAGGATCAGGAATTTTTAAATGGCTGTAATAAAATGTGATAGTATTCTTGGATGGGAAATATTAGACAGATGGAAGGAATCCTACTAATACCCAACAATGCATCAAGCAATGTAATTACATGCTGTAGCCAGGATCCAGTTACTAATGCTTTGCAAGGCACAAAGGTATATGGAATCAACTATTTTTACAGCTGTCATAAAACTCCATTCCTGCTAATATTCCTTTACCTCTCCTATGTGCATTGCCATAAGCAAAAAATCTGGGTGCTAGCAGAGAAAAATCAGGAATTACAGGAGGACAAAGCCTGTTTTAAACCCACAGCAGAACAGATAGCATTGTGCCAGCATGGGATGGTATCTACAGAAATCCCATGATCTAACCCAGTAGACTCTGCCTGACAAGTTAGAAACAAATTGTTTGAAGTTTAGGGTTAATACAAGCCCATCTTAAAAGCTATGGGCAGTTTTTTCCTAGTAAACCAGCATAATCCAGCAGAAATCCCACAGCTGTCCCCATAAAAATGTGTCACACGGTGGTGCCAGGCTGGTGCATCCCTGAGTTTGGAGGGAAGGATGAAATCCCAGATTCTTACCCAGTTTCTTTGCTCACTGTGTACCACAGAAAAAAACCCTCTAGATACATGCACGTATCTCTGTAAATTCCATATCTGTGCTGTTTGGGTAGAAATAATTGGCATTTTCCACAGAGGCTGCATGGTGCCAAGGGTTGTACTCCACTGGGCAGGGATGGAGGCTGCAGTTGGCCACAGGGGTCCTGCTGACACATGGCAAGCCCCAAAGCACTCAGAGAGACAGCATTTGTCAGGAATAATACTCCATGCACACAGCCAGGAAAATTGGAACCAGATTCAGGGCTCGTGTGCTGGAAAAAATAACTGTGATTGTGGAAAAACTACTCTTGCAGCCTCCATGGCTGACTCCAGATTGCAGATATGGATTTGCTGTGCACAAACCCCCAGTGCTGGGGTTGCTCATTTATGGAAATGAAGTGTGGAGCTGGCACTTTAACTAGTTGTACCTCCATAAGTGAATGAAAGCTCACTACAGCTGCAACTGTTCAGCAAAGTGCATGGAATTATAATTGCCCATGTTTTTTCATCCTTTTATCTATCACATATAAAGAATATTTTCTCCTGCATTTCTCTTTAACTTATAATTTAACTTCATTAATTGACTTAACAAAAGATCTGCTTTAGATATGGGGAAGAGATTAGAAGCTAGAGAGTCTGCAGTCTTCAATGCACATGGTAGCTTTATTTTCTGGAAGATTTCACATTCTTACTGTAATAGTTTTTCCATTAAGTTCAATCATGCTACAGCTAAGTTATAAATTGATACTTGCCAGAGTCACAATTACTGTATATCTGAGGTATATAATGATTCATTAATTTAACAAATCATCAAATACCATATGTATTATTAGCTTTAAACAATTGTGGTAGCCTTCCCACAATGCTCTCATAGGGATATAAACAATACTGTCTAATGACTGTTGTTAAAGGGGCACTTGCTCAGGTAGTTTTTTCTTGGCTGTGTTAAAGAAAAGCTCAGGTTCAGAGGTGAGCAGGAGTCATTCCTACCTTTATTATTTAAAATGTATTCTCATTGGCATTGCCTCACAGCTTATTTACACAACAGCTTTTCCTGATTCACGTTTTGCCTCCCTGGGCTGCAGGAGCCCTTGCTCTGAGCAGCTCAGGAGATCCAAGGGCTGTGATTGTCTCAGATGCTGAGACACTGAAATATCCGAGTCCTTCAGGTTCCTCTTTGCACTGAGCTCCAGCAAGACTTCCATTTAATCATTTTCTAATTGAATCCATGCAGCATTTGTTCCCTTTCAAGAGGAGGGAGGATGTCAGCTAATTATATGCTTCATAGCAGGATGGGAGCGATTAGGTAATTATATATCTCCAATAGCAGAATCTTCTAGAGGAGCTGCTCCTTGTGGGGGGGACTTTATCTGTTTTCCCTTTCTTTTCAGAGGTTTTGCTCACTAGAAATATATCCCTAGGCTTTTCTTCACCAGGATATTGCCACTGGAAAGTTGTATTCTACAGATATCAAGGAGAAATTAAATACAAACAGGAACACTAGGAAAGTATTATAGCAGAAGATCATATATGATGATAAAGCAGTAGCACTTTTGCATATATAGTACAAAGCACACCCTACACAAATGCAAACACCAAGCACAGCAATTTCCATTATCCTTCAGGCATATTCATCACAGATTTTATTTTTTTTTTTTTTTTTGGCCCTAGAATTAGCTTGGAGAGGAACAAAAATCAGAGGTTTCAAGTTGATTTCATTTACTGAGATTAAAGCAGAAAGATTAAATGAACAACAAACAGTGCCAAAATTGAAGTTTGGATATCAACATTGTCATTCTTGCAAACTTTTCCAGAGCTATAAATCTTCCACATTTTGCTCTAGGATTTTCTTTTTTTTTTTTTTTTTTTTTTTTTTTTCAGTGACTTGATGAAAGTTAACAGCACTTTATGGGTATTATAAGTGGTGCAAAATGATTGGTTGCCTTGGGAATTCTCCCTGCTTGGAACAACATTTAAAATCTACGAAATTTAATTAAAAATACGTATATCATAATTGCTGTGCCTAGTTCTCTTCAGTGCTCTGCTATCCCATCCAAGCCATCCCATTTTCCATTTTTCCTGCACAATGGCTCTGAGCTGGCTGGCATGAACAGTGGGAGCAGTGTCAGAGCTTTTTTCCTCTGCAAAACCAAGGCACAAGCAATTTAGCACCACACATGGGGGAGTTCATAATCCCTGACACAGTACACTGTAACCATTAAGCCACTGCCCAGAAGTCCTATCAGAGATTCTCAATTTAATATAGTATAATCCTGAAGATAGCTGAAGCTTTAAAGCTTTAAATCAGTTTCCTAGCAGGCCAGAAAGCCCTCTTGAAGCATACTTATAAATGTTTTATTTTTCCATCTGGTGCTCATGCAGCTCACATTCCCTGTCCAGGGTGGGGTGGGGAGGGGTGTGTGTTTGACTGGATGGTGTTTAAGGTCCCTTCCAATCCAAAACGTTCCATGGCTCTGCTTTAGAGCCCTACAAATAAAAATGTTTTCAGGAAAAAGGGTGTGGTTTTCCACAAGTCCGTATCTCCACGAGGAGGATGAGCTTGTTTTGGAGAAAGCAGGTGATATTATCCCTTCTTTTTCCATCCAAGGAACACTGTATGCAGGGTAAAGAGTGTAATGGTGAGCAGCACTGATAAAACAAAGCTGAAAACCTTGCCTGGATTTTGGTTTCCACACCATAAATCTCAGATCTCCCCTTGTTCTCCACCCAGAAATCATCCTAACCACAGCAAATGTAATCCCTTTTATTTGATTGCTGGGAAATCTCCTGCCTTGCCAGGATCACTGATAATCCCCACGGATGGAACAAGCCCATGGTTGCAAAAGAAATGGAAATATCACTTTGATATCCTCTTTTCCACACTGGCTGGGTGAGAACTTGGCCATTCCCTGGCATCTGGGTGGGATGCCCTCTGCAGCACCTCCTCCTCCTCCACTCTTTAACTTTCCTCTGTAAAACAGGAGCCACAATTACTGCCCTCATCTGTGGTTTGTGTGGAAATCCATTGATGCAGTTACTGCCACTCTCAGAACCTCTTTAGAGCTGAAAGTACATTCAAATTCTAATTTAGCTCAATTTAAAAAGATTTTATTTTTAAATAAGAGAACCTTACTTTTTGTTTTTAAGCAGACCTCTCAAATTCATATTTTATGAGTTCCTCTAGCTTAAATTGGCAGAGCTATTTCCTTAGCAGAGCTACTTTCTTAGCAAGTCTTGAAGTAGTAAAGATATTAGTTAAGTATTACAAACTAACTAATTAGACCTTCAATTATCATTAAAATAGTTTTTTTAACAGCTATCTGCTGATATGAAAACCTTTTTATCCTATAATAGGGCTTGAAGTATCACAGTGCTCAAACAAAGATTAGGTTACTCTTACATTAAATGTCTCTATTTATATAGAAACTATTTCTGTCTAAACATTACAAAGGAGATTGTATTATCACAAGCAATTATTTCAGAAATAATTAAAAGGCTTTTTCCCCTTCAAAATGAAATTTGAGCCCAGCTACAATCAAAACACTTCCCAGTTTTGTCTTTGTTACATCAGCAAAACCTTAAGAAGTCACCTTTAAGAAGACAATCTATGGAATACCTTGATATATTTAATATATTTAAAAAGAAGGTTATTTTCTCAAGGGAAAAAGCTCTAGGAGACATCCTCTTTGAACAACTTAACAAGCAGGAGATCTCCTCATCTTTTTAAAGATTCTGCTGATGGTTGATTCCCTTTTTTAAAAAAAAACCCAACAAACCAAAACCCAACTGGCTGCCTTAATTACAGTCTGCAGCAGCATCTCCTCAAATTAAAGGTTATTGTCAAACACTCTCTGCAAGACAATACTGTACCAAATGGAAAGATATAAAAATACATCCCAGGGTTTATGCAGCAGAGAGCTGGAGGCAACAGGCCTTGTTTTATGGTGAATTAAAAAAAAAAAAAGAAGCATCCTTCTCATTAACACTCATTGTATCTGAATGGAGCCAGCAATTGCCCCGGGGTCCATATAATTAGCTGTAACACTTGCTTTAATAAAAGAAGGATACAGGAGGATGTGAACTATCATTTTCTTCAGGTCTTAAGTACTCAAGGAACCTCTGCTGGGTCCCTTCTGCTAGGAAGAAATACACTTTTGTGCCCCTAACTAAAATAATAATAACAGCAATAATAGTAATAGTAATAATAATGACATCCTTATTTACTAGGTTTGGTTTAGTAGTGACATTTTGTCTGTCTGTCAAAAAGCTGGTGGTGAGGAATGAAGAAGCACCAGCAGGGAGGTAGAGAGGCACTTTATCAGTTCTGGGGAGGCAGCACAACAAACTCCTGCCCCAAAGATGAGGCTTCAGAAAGTTTTCACTCACAAGGCATGGGGAGAACTGGAGGACAAAAGTAAAAAGGGATTAAGGAGACAGAAAAGAGCAGGAGCATTTCCTGCACCCTTCTTCCTTCACATTGCAGTCATGCTGGGTGCCAAAAATATCTTTAATCCATTTTGAGAGACCCCCAAGAAGCAGCAGGAGCACCCAGCTGAGGCTCAGATGCCTTTGCCTGCAGCATTAGGTGTATTTCTAAGGGCTCCCATCACACACAGATCTGGTGTGACTCTGCCTGACTTGTGAAATCTGATCTCAGCAGTAGGTGATGTGACTTTAGGCAGAGTTGTGGCTCTAAGGAAGAGAGAAATGATTGTAGTGCAGTAAATAACAGCACTAGAAGCTCTGCACAACATGGCTTTCAGTCTGATTAAAGCTGCTTTAGATGCCAAATTTGTATGATCTTCTACCAGACTTGTTAACTGCTCAGAATCTGGTATTGATGGAGGCTTTAAGACAAAAGAATGTAACTCCTGAACCATAGAGAGTGAGATCACACAGCAGCTATTTCATCTCCTGTAGTCAGCTCCAAACAGTTTGCTTTTATACAAATAAACATAATTATCCATCCTTATGGGGGAACAAAGGCATTATTTCTGTCCTTACAGATCAAGTCAGCACAGTTCTCTGTAACATTCTCCTACCAATAGAGATTACCTTTCTTTTCCTCACCCCTGATGGCTCCAACTGCACCAGTCTAAAGTTAACTTCAATGAAGCCACTCTAGGGGTGAAGGAAATTTGGCTATTCTTGAGGATTATAAACCTGATGGGTTTTCTGGGCAATCTGAGATGAAGGAATCATGGAATGGTGAAAGGACCAACCCCCTGCAATGAGCAGGAACATCCTCAGTTAGGTCAGGTTGCTCATTCCAACCAGGCTGGAATGTTTCCAGGGATGAGGCCTCCATCACCTCTCTGGGCAACCTGTTCCACCATCCTCATCCTAAAAAACTCTCTCTCATGACCTCCCCTTGTAGCTTTGTTCCTGCACAAGGCACCAGGCTTTACAGTCTCTGCCTGCTGGACACACCAGGCTCCAGGACTGAGCGTTTCTATGACCATGAACCCAACTCCCCTGAGTCTGACCAAAAATGCTCCAAAAGATATGAATTAATATATTCTGTAAAGCACACATTTTGTTTATTCTGAGCAGCAGCTCTGAAATGTTACACCTCAGCAGACAAGAGCCCAGTGCTCAGGTTTTAGATCCATAGGCTGCTTGGAATGATTAAATCAAAGGGGAAACACGCCAGAGGAGGAAATGAGTTTCCTCCCCCATGCTCTCTGGTGCTGTCTCACCTGCTTTTAAGCCTCACCACTGCTCCCCACAAAGCCAAGCCATGTCTGTGCCTCTTCCCATGGCCCTGATGGATGGCAGCCAGAGGAAAGCCAGGAAGCAGAGCAATGAGAGACTGGAATATGCTTGCTCATACTTCCGAGTGATTTGGATGAATAAAACAAGCTAAAAGCAGGCAGAAACCTACCCTTTGGAAAACCTGGAGTGTGGTAGATTTACCAGCTCATATAGTGAAAAGACTGGAGAATTAAAGCTGCTGAAAGATTAAACTTTTTGTGTTTAAAGACTTCAGGCTCGACATCTTAAAGCCACCTTGACCCAGAGATCGAAATGGGAGGAAACTGCATCCAATCAGCTAAAAAATGCTGCCTGCTCGTGTAAAGCCCCCCATTTTTATGCCTGCCTTTTACTTCTGTAAGTTTTGCTTTTAAAAAATTGAAGTAACAAAATCACAAAAGAAAATGCTTCAGTGATTTCAAACTTTGCAGAAAATTCCAATCGGAGCTGGCTCTGAGTCCTCCTTCCACAGTTTCCAATTTAATGAATTGCTGCTATTTTGATACATATAGCAATGTACAATAAAATGTATATATTATGTATATAATTATATATGTAATTGCTATAAAAGACAGCAGTACCCTCGTCTTTGCTGGTCCCAAATGCCTCCTCAGAGCAGCTAAAAAAGAAGCATTTTCTAGTTTGGAGGTAAAGATAGAGGGAAGGAAGCCACGCAGAGCTTTGCACACTGCATTTTGCAGGCAATGATGCAGAAAGGAGGATGGATGTGTCCTGTGGAGAGTGCCAGTGACTGCACAGGCTGCTCACAGAGCTAATGGGGAACATGCTCAGAAACCAGCCTGCACCACAACAAAGAAATTAATCACAATTTGTTGGCACGAGCCTGAAAACAATTTCTCTGGGCCTGTAATGACTGCAGTTGTATTGGCCTCTGAGTCTCAACAGCATTTATAGTTATCAAAATGCTGTGCTATAAACATCATTTCATGGGGCCAAACTTCCACTGGATGTAAAAAGAGAGTGTATATATAGATATGTTTTAAATCTAGATTGTAATTTGCCAGCACAGCCTCCAATGTCTTGTGGTTATGGAAGTCTGCAAAGCCAGTGGAGGAAAAACAGCATAAAAATGGGATGGGGCAAATACTCAGGGTTATTCCTTGTCACCATACCTCAGGATTGGGATATAGCACAAGCTTAGCATAGTGCCACAGCTAGGACTAGCTCATGGCTACAGCCAAAGCATATTTAATCTCTTAGACAGAAACATCTTTTATTTTCCTTAAACCCAGCTTGAGCACAGGATTGGTCCAAGAGCAAAAAAAGGATAGTGGCAGGAAAGCCTGCAATCAGTTTTTCATCTGTCCCCTAGGATGAAAGAGGAATATGTGAGTCATTTTCTTGTACAACAGAGAAGCCTGAATCCCTCTGCATCTGGTTAATGCCAAGGACTGGCCAAACCATATTCCACTGTGATTTGTCACAGATTAAATGCAATCATAAATGTTTCTGGAAGTATTTTTTCATGGGTTTTGCACTTGGCAATAAAACACTGTTCTTTCAGTGGAATTTCAGCTACAGAACTCCTGTTCTAATGCCTAGTAATAAAAGTGATCAATAAATGGTAGATGACTGCCATTCTGGTCCTACACACTGAACAATGGAATGCTGAAGGACAGTGACAGTTGTTCCTGTGGGATTCACTTTATTGTTTTCTGTGTATTTTCAGACTCATGCTTTGAGTCTTTTTACACTAATGTTTCATAAGCTGCTGTTGAAGCAATAAAAAACAGAGATAGGGAAAGCATTTAGGAGTTATGCCTGCATTTTCACACATGATATTGCATTGTTCTTTCTGAGACGCTGCAGTCTGCTGGGAGGAAAGGGACTCAGGGTTGCTCTCTTTCATTTTATATCATTTTTAAAAGCAATATGGAAATTCTTGATGTGTGAAGTAGCTTTCCTTTTTTAGTCAGCTGTTCCTAAAGATCCTGCACCCGCTGCCAGATGAAACAGTGAGTGAAGCAGTATTTATTCCATCATGCTCCGTTTGGATTACCTTAAACTAAGCCAGTTCTCACTATCCAGTAAACTTCAGTCTGAACAGTTATCTGGGGATTAAAGTGGTTGTGGAAAACGAGCAGAGATGTTGCTCTGGACCTGGTGCTGGAGGGGAAACCCTGCCAAGAAGGTGGAAGGAAGAGGAGATGGGCACGGCGCTGCTCGCAGCCCTGGGCTGGGCTGGGATACAGGGTCTCTCCTCCTGGTCCTGTCTCCGAGGATGCTGTGCTGGCTTTAACCTCCTCCTGCCTGCATGAATGGGCCAGCACAGGTCAGGAAAAGCCAGCATTACCCTGGGGCCCATAAACCTGCTCTCTGTGTGGGTGTGCATTCCCACGCACATCCCGCAGCGCTCATGTTTAGGGAGTGTACCTGGAGACTCCCTGACTAATCTCAGCTAACAGAGGGTGAACTGTGTCATCAACTGGCTGCATTCCATGTTTACAGAGAGATTCCAGCTCTTTGAATAGCCCTCAGCTTGTTCCCAGGGGAGCCAATCCTGCTGGCAGCCGTCAATCCGTGTGGTGGCTGCGAGTTATCCCCATGGATGCTGCTGTGCTCCAGCTCTGGATGCAGGGACCACACTGCAGCCCCAGGTATCCCCATGGAATTCTGCAATGACCATATTGCAGCCCCAGGTATCCCCATGGAATTCTGCAAGGACCACACTGCAGCCCCAGGTATCCCCATGGAATTCTGCAGTGCTCCAGCTCTGGATGCAGGGACCACCCTGCAGCCCCAGCAGTGCTGCACACCACCAGCTATTGCTGGTCTTAATTGCACAACAGACTTAGGTAAATGTCCCTGAAATGGAAAAAAACCCCAACAACCCAAGCTTAAACAGCTTTATGTAATTTAAACGACTGCATGCATGGGTTAAAGCCCTGGTCTGAAGGGAGGGGTCAGGCTGTGCCAGCCTTTCTACCCCAAGGCTATGGCAGCACCCTGATATCCAAACAAAGGCCTCCCACCAGCTGCTCCCAAGCAGGGGACAGCCTGCATTAGGAGCAGGATGAAGACTTTGTGTTATTAACTTGGTCGTCAGATCACACCTAACTTTTCAGGGCCTCTTCTGTCAGTCTCAGCAACCTCTTGGGCAGATGAGCAGAGCTCTCTTCTCACAAGGAAAATCCCTCTATCTCACATCCCGTGCTGTATCCACCTCAAGGACAACCTTCCTAGTATGGCTCTTGTCATGGCCCTGTGCTCTGCACTGACAGCCCATCCTCTGACATGCCAAAAATGAGTCTCTGGTGTGTTTTTGTAGGCTGTGATTCAGACTCACCTCTCATTTGTTACTCTCTGCTTAGCCCATCGTGGAGCTGGGTGTTCCAACAGGGTGTTCCATGCTTCCCCCTGGGATGAAACAAACATACCTGTACAAACCAAACCTCTTTTCCAAATCCATCCTCTGTCTGTCCATCTCCACGCTCAGCACCACCCCACCCCCCAATAATTAGGATACCTAAATGAGAACAGAGAGAATTAATTGAGACTGGTTTATCCATGTGAGGCACGGTGCCCACAGCCTAGCAGTCCTGCCACAGTGGAGGAGCCAAGGAATACTTGGACCATGGTGCTACCTAAGCTGTGGAAACCTGCTTTGTTTCTGAAGGAATAGATTAGGAGTGTAGGGAATATCAAGTTTAAAGCAGCTCGACACTACTTGGCAACTTCTACTCACTGTCCATGGGATCTGTGAAAATCCCAGAGCCAAATGAAAACAGATTGAAAAGGCAAACACAGTCATTATTTCTGCAGGGAAAGTGCTTTATCCTGGGGATGTGGCTTGGCAAACTGGGAGCTTGGGAAATACAGGAGGGAGTACATCTGCTAGGGTAATTTTCCTTTTCACCTGGTTCCTGCCATGCTGCACAGCATCACTGCTGAGCAGCACCATGGAAATATGCTCCTGCACCTGTGCTCCCCTTTGTGCCCACTGGTAATCTGGAAAACACTCATTTTTAAGAGTGTGCATTCCCTATTACCAGCATCTGATGGCTTTGGCTAAGAGCTGGAGAGGCAGTGAATCAATATTCCAGTGTTGTTAATAAGGGAAGAATTAACCCTGATGTTCCTGGGATTGTTGTGTCTCTATGCAAAAAGATCAACCCTCCATGGAGCTGGGGCACAGAAATGTTCCTTCTAGTTTGTTGCAAAACAGGTTTTCAGCAGATGCAAGGAAATCCTTGTGCTTCAAATAGTATCTTTACTTTCTGCATTGTATAATGCTCATATGAACTGCTCCATATTTATTCCAGACCAAATTCTTTTGGACATATAGAAACCTGGTATAAATCTACTCATGGCTTAACACTTGTGTTCAGTAGCTGATTGCTGAATGGTCCTACCCTTAAAAAACAAATATTATTTATAAATTACAGTGCACTTTTTCAATCTCAGCCACTTGTTCCTGGTTTAGTTAACACTGACTGACACAGAAAATATTAATGATAAAAACATTGTCTCTGGGTTTGGAAATCCCTGAACCACAAAGAACATTTAGAGGAAAAAAATCATTGAAAATTTACCCTGCTGTACTTTCCTCTTCACATCTGATACTGGCCATTGCTAATGACAGATTGCACGGCTGGATGAGTTTCTGGTGTGTCCTGAAATGGCTGTTCTTAAATCCATCATCCCATCCTGGCAAAGAAGAAAGACTTACCCTTTTTAGAAAATAGGCTGCATGTAAATGAGCTAGCAGTGTGAGCCAAAAAGCACTTTTGTATCAGTTTAGGCACAGATTTTGCTACCTTTCCTCAGGTGAAGGGAACCACACTCTTCAAACACTACTTTGGAAGTGGATTGCAATTGCTGAAGTCTTGACCCCATGTAAACAAGAATGTCCCTGAATAATTCTGTTCATTAGTTTCACATGTTAAAAAAAGTAATTTAGCAAAATAATTTTAAAACCAACTCCATCCAATGCTCTTGTGGGAAATCTCAGCAGAGCACAAGTAGAGTGAATTAACCACGGTGTTACCAGGGCCAACACTGCAACAGAGTCAGAGCAAATGTGCATTCCCAGTCTGCAGAGAACAGCTCCAGCAGCCAAATGGGGAATCTCAATTATGTGCCTTCTAATCATCTCAAGATTTGCTCTAGCAGTGAAGTTTTCAGACGTGGCAAAGAGTGAGCTGCATTTTGAAGACTTCAGGGATGCCGTGACCCTTTCCTCCCTGCTTTCTTCTCCTGACTAAACCTTGTTCATCCCTGGTCCAGGTGCTGCTCCAGCTGGACAGGTCCAGCTGGAAGGGAAAGTATACAACTAACTTGGTCCTGTCCAGCTTCTGAAAAACTTCTCTGCTTTGAGCACTGTGCCTGTAGAAGGATCTTGTCTCTCCACACCACGAATACCATCAAGTGACAGCCTTCAGAAACAGGCATCCCCATTAACTCATCAGCAGGCTGACAGCTAACCAAGGCACAGGGGAGATGTGAAATGCTAGCAGAGACAGAACACTCAGACTGCTTTATCTCCCATTCAGTTCAGACTGCTACATTAGCAGAAAACTGGCACTGGGACACAAAGGCTTGGATGCATGCTCAGTACTGCCTCTCACAAAGCTCTCACCTGTCAACGACGCTCCTGGATAAGCCTGCTTTTTCTTTTTCTTCCTTTTTTTTTTATTTTTTTTTGAAAGCTCTGATTGCAGTAGGAAAAATGGGCACAGCTGACTCGTCTGCCACAGCTCCTGCAGCCAGCACCCAGCTGCATGGACAGCCTCCAGCGAGCTGCACTGCAAATGCACAAAAAGCAACTAAAAAAAGCAACTGGGGAGGAAAAAAAAAAAAAAAAGCAGGAGATGAGTTAATGCTAGACAACAGGTTATGCAAGGCAGCAGAATTGCCTAGTGCTGGGAGAGACCCAGGGGCTTTTCCTGACGTTGTTCTGAGCCTGTTCAGTGACTGACAGAGCAAATCTATCTTCATCTCAGTATTCCTCCTGTGTTTTCTGTGAAGTGCTCTGGGATTTACTGGTGAATAGCAACACCTTTTGTATGAAAAAACAGCAACAGAGCTATCACACTGTTATTAAAGCTGGAGCAAAACTGGAATGTTTTGTTCTTGGGGAAAACACAGTGGTGAACTGGATAGCCAGCATAATGGAAAATGACAGAATCAATCATAATAATGGTCCACTCTGTCATTTATGGATAAAGTTTTGAGTTTTAAAGTCTCTCTATGAGATTGCCTAATGGTCACCTAGACACAACAAGCACACAATAGCTCTGCTCACAGCCTTAACTCTAAGAGGAGAAAATTTTATTACTGATCTTAATATTTAAAAAAAAAACTTTCCCCTAGGAGATGCAGGCTTAAAAGTTGTTACATCAAAAAAATTATTGGGGGAAATAAAAAAAACAAAAACAACAACCAGACCCCAATGCTTTATTCTATCCCCACAACCAGCAAATTACATTTTAATTCTAAAGGGCAATCTGTTTAATTATCCATATACACATTTGGAGACTTCTTTATCAAAATTATTTGCCAACTAGATTTCTCAGTCCCATACCCTATTTCTGTGACTCTTTGTAGCACAAAATGATTAGGATTTAGATCAAGGCCAAACTCTCACTGCTGTCTCTCCAAGGGCCTCCAACTGAGAGGCTTTAGTTTACTGTGCCAACCAATCTCAGCTTTCTTTTGGAAAATACATGTAATACACAAGCCAAATTATTGCAGAGATCTCACAGAAGATGTGAAGCATTATTTAATGTGATTGTGTATATTCCATAGAATGAGAGATTTAAAACAGGTGTTGAATAATTTTATTTAAATATTATTACAGTGCTTATCTGAAGAAAATGTCTCTGGAATGTAATAGAACTTATTCAAAGATTATTTTAGTGAAAATTCTTTGCTTCAATGAAAAATAGCCACTGAATTAATGCATCTCCTACTTTATCTCAGATGGAGAACTCAACAAAAGAAGGTCAATAGTTGCTGTGAGAAACAAGAGAAATCCACAGAAAACAAGCAGATAATGACAATTTTTCCTTATCTTGGTAATCAGTCAAGCCATGTGTACCAGCTGCTGGAATCTGTGTGAAGCAGAATACCTGGGGGCTAAACCTGAAGCATCATTTGCAGAAGGCACAGCCAAACTCCTCCTTCATGCTCAAACACCTTCTGCAGAGAAATCATGGTGGCTTTGTATCTGAAGGAGTGAGGCAAGATCACAGGGCCAAAGGGATTATTGCAAGGACCAGAACACTTCTCTCCCCTACCTTTTCTAATAACACATTCAAGAAAAACAAATATCCACCACCAGTAAAAGAGCTTTTGCTTAAGCCGAATATACTACAGAGAAACACTCATCAAGGCAATAATTAACCAAGCCCATCTGAACTTTTAAAGAACTTACAGCAAGTGAAATAGTGAATTTATTTGCCCTCGTGGTATTTACAGTATATAATGGTCATTTTAAACAGAAGGACATGCAGCAAATCTTCTGTAAATGCTCAAAGCCACAGGAATTAATGCCAGGGTCTGAGGTTTGCTAGCCTGGGCTGCTTACTGGACACAAACATCATGCTTCATTTAGTACTACATGAAAGTTAATCAAGTTGAATAACCTTTTCCTGAAATGTCCCAGGAAATGAGGTAGAAAAATTAAAACAGTTAGATGTCTGCTGAAAAGCAAATATATTTATTATGCACTTTAATATACACAGGGATTTTCGCTTAATATAATACAAGGAATAAAATAAAAATTTTACAATGTGAAATTCATTCAATGTACATTAAAGGCTATTTACAACCCACTCCAGGAAAAAACAGTCTATCTGCAAACCAAGTTAACTGAGGAGTTCAGATGGGGGATATTAAGCATAACAGACATTTGCATAGCAGAGTAACTGAGGAGGGAAAACACCTTTTTAGTTGTAAAGAAATGGTAATGTTTTCAATACTGATCACAGAGAAGACAAAAATGCATCAATTGTGCCTCGGTATCTCTTAATGCATTTCTCTCCAGGTGAGTTTTTCCACATGCACACAGTATTGATATCCATGTCCACAAAACAGTCTTTTCCCCAGCTCTCCCATCAAGAATTTTGGATGTCTTGTGGAGATGACCTTGGAAGGACCAGCAAAATGGGATGGAGAGAAAGAGGATTCCTGTTTCATTCAGGTTTTTTGGGTGGTGAGAACTGCTGCCCTGGCAGAAGGAGCTGTGCTGAGTCACAGCCCACCTCCACTCCATTTATGGGAAAGGGCAGAGCAGAGGGAACATGGGGGAACAGAACTTAGCTTGGCACACAAACCCCTCACAAATGGTGATGCTACAAATCACACTCAACAGCTATGTGGAATTACACAGACCTTCTGAGAAAATAGATGATTTTAAGCAATTCATGCCTCGTTCCAAAGGGATATTCAAAATGTGCCAAAATTGTCATTCTGAACACATTTTTGACAGGTCTACTTTCTGCTGATTTGGAGAGAGGGTTTCCCCAGTGACTGTTTCAAATATTAATACTATTCACACAAAACCCACCAGACTATCTGTAAGTTGTGGCCCCTTGTGAAACTGGCCATATTTTTACGTCCTCTGTCCACAAGGTGCAATTAATAACAACACAATAAAATTAAATAAATACAATCCCAATGACAGTCAAGGTCAGTAGAAAAAAATGTTGGCATTCAGGGATCCTTTTCCACAGAACAAAACATACATCTAATCACTAAGAAAAGTCATATTCTTGCACAGTATTGCAAATGTACTATATTTGAGTTTTGGAACAAGTTTGCTGAGAACATTTTGGTACTTTCTCTTTTCTAAACCACTAACCCTCTTAAGGCCATTCTGCCACACTCCTGTTATGTTTATTTTATAATTGTCCCACAGGGACAAGAAATTCAATACATGAAACATTCAGAATAACCCATATTGCTGTGTGTCAGCTTCTAACATCTAATTTTACTATATGCTGAATGCCTGACTATAAAAGATCCTTTTTTTACATTTAGGAAAAAGCAAATAAGAATGGAGGTGCAAGATTTAAAAAAAAATAAAAAGTTTGGATGATGGTTGATTATAATAACCAGACATGGAGCCCTTTAGTGCCTCAGAATATGCACCACATCTACATCCATGGGCCATTCATCAAAGTTTAAGGATCTAATTAATCATCTATGAAAAATAACCTCAGCTCTCTATCATCTTATTTCTGGAATGATCAGAATTAGAGTATGAAAAAGATGAAACCCAAGCCTTTAGAAGAAATACTTGCATACAAAAATAGGCTTATTTTCTAAAGAGCAAGGCTGTGAAATGGTGAATAGTAGAATATAGCTTGCATTTGTAGGAGAAAAGAACCCATTTGTTTCATTTTATCACTTGCAAGTAAGATGTGCACATTCAAAGGGAAAACTTGCACTGCTCACTTTCACAACAACCTTGACTTTGCTCACTTTCACACAAGTAAAACCTTTCTGCTGTAAGAGCGGGAAAGCAGCTTTCCATTATCCAGAGCTGGACTCTCCTGACTGCTGATTACCTGTGCTGCAGGCACAGAGACACACTGCCCCCACCTAATCCCCGTGAAGCAGGAACCACATTCATACAAGTTTGTGCTTTAAGGAGTTTTTGTCTCAGTAATCTCTGTACTCCCCAGGCAACGCTGTCGCTGTGCTTTTCCACTGCACCCTCGATGCATATTCTCTCAGCCTCACTCACAAAGGGTCTGCATTTTCCATGGTTTGCTTTACTGACATTCCCAAAAATAGTCCTTTACCTTGGAAAAGAGAAGGAGCTGTTTCTAATGTATAGAGATATACAAGAAAGCAGGATCAGACCTTTTAGCACCTTGGACATACCCATATTAGTTACCTCTTCACCGTAGCAATAACAGAGGCTATTGAAGACCAAGAGTCCAAAATTTGCCTATTGCTTTCAGTGGTCCCAGTCTGCCATCCAGATTTGGTGCTGTAGTACCAGAGAGGAGATTTTTGCCTCTTAAAAATCCCAAAAACACTGCAGGTAGTTGCAGTCCGACTTCTTTGCCACCACTGAACAGCAATTACACAGACAGAACACACAAGTACAGTATTTATAAAATACTGTTACAAGACTTGTAATTCTGGAGGGAACCTTTTGAAGTACATGGGAAACTGACAATACTTGACAACAATGCAAATGTGACAAACTCATTGCTTATTTTCTTTAGCCACAGAAAAATAAATACAAAAAGCACTGCCTTTTCCATAACACAGTTCACTGTGGCACATGCACCTCTACCAAGCAGTCTGGAATAGGAAATTGGAATTCCTGGTTCTTACCATTTTCAGCTGTGGTCAGGGAAATACAGCATATATCTTTCTGCAGTTAAAAAAGTGCTCATTCTGTGTATTAAATACAAAGTACACAAAATAAAATTTTGAAGCACAGAGGGTTATACTGAGAAGGCAGCCTGAAAATGTAGGCACGTTACAGTAATTAAGGTAACTGTACTGTAGGAATCACATTCTTGAATTTCTAGGTGGACTAAACAAGCATTGTTTGCTTTCATCCCAGCCAGCTGATAAATCATCGGGAGCAGAAGCGCTTCAGTTCACAGCATCATGGAATTGGCCTGCAAGTATAAAATAAAAACATTTAGCTTTGAAATAGCCTGTGACACAAAGAGTACTGTCAGAAGTGTATCTTCCCTAGTTAAAAGTCAAAAGCAGGCAACAATAACCTGATGAGGAAAAGTGGTTCCTGCCTAACCCCAGTGCTGTGACTGATTCCCTGTGCTCTCTGCCATCCCAAGCAGGATGAGCTTCCTGGACAGGCTGGGAAGCAGCAGCCAGGAAAGAAAAAGCTGTTCCTGCAGTGCTCCCATAGAGTATTTCTGATGTGATTCCCCACAGCTGACTCATTTACCCACCAGCCAGGGAAATTAGCATTTCTTCTGCCTGAGATTTGGCAAAAGAGGAGGTGAATTACATCCTGTGCCAAGCAATTCATACTCCACACAGAATTGTTCTAAACTCCCTTCTTTAAAGTGACGCTCTGGAAAGTGTTAAGAGAAAAGCAAAAGGAACCATTTGGTTATCCACACCTCATTTTTTTAGCTATTTGCATAACCAAGAACTTCACTGAGAGAAACCTTCAATTTTCAGTAACACAACATTTGTTCCAGATAAAGCAAAGCCAAATTTTAGTATTATATGTGGTTTGTTCAGACTTCTTTATACGTTGCTTATATTTTAAAATCAAAAAAGATGGAAAAATTCACCAAAACCAGTCTTTTGATGACAGGTCAGGTCAGATGAACACATTCTAGGTCAGAACCATGCAATGGATTTACAAAAAAGTACAACATGAAAGCGAGCGATGAACATCAGGTGCAGGCACGTAAGAGTTAGGAAATACAATCCTTAATTAAATGTTTTCAAGTTTTATGGAAGCAGGAAAAAATTACAAATAAATGCTAATCCTGTTTGGGCACGATGTGCTACTGTGGGAATCTGAAGTCCTCGTAACTTCTACGAAGATTTAAGGACTTTTCTCCCTCAGCTGATGATTCCTCTCTGTGCCTGTTCCTGCTGTCCTGCCCCGCAGCTCATCTGACCCTTTGGTAAAATTTGCATTTTAGAAACGTGCAGGCTCTAGTTGCAGATGTTTTTGAAACACTTTGTTGTTTCAAACATTTTAACTGAAGCAAAATGGGTCCTGTGAAATACTCTACTGCTCTGCAATTCTCCAGGGACCTCAGCTACATCTACAGATGTATCCCATCAAAATCAGTTTCCAGGACATTTTGGGAAAACGCCTGTTTATGTGTTTCTGACAGCTGAAAACCTTCCATGTGTGGATTCTGCACCACCTGCAAGTGTCCTAGAAACACGCTGTCTTTGATGGTTTGCAGCAGAACTGAGTCAGAACTGGCAAGAGCATTCCTGTTCTAAGCAGCAGCTGTCCAAAATGCTGCTTCCACACACAAAGTTTTCAAAAATAAGCAAACAAGCAGTAAGAAGTGGGCACACATTTCATAAAGATGCTGCTTCTCTGAAACACCAATAGAAAGCATATTAACACGTTCCAAACACCCTAAAAAACACACACACCTCAACAGGGAGAGGGAGAAAAATAGCATTATTTTAGCTGACACACTGACAATTCATGTCAGAAAAAGAGACTTATAATTACTTTTTTTTTCAGTTTCAGAGAGGAGGTGAGATATCTAAATGAACTCCACATTTTTAAGAACAACAGAATGGTCAAAAAATTGGTACCATAAAATAGATTATAATCTTTCACTGAGAAAAGCCATCTCCTTTATAGGGGGATTACCTTTACAGTACCAGATATATAAAATCCAAGCTTTAAATTGTATTTTAGACTTATGTTTCACCCTTGAAATCCACCACATTCAGAAAAGTGGTTGCCTATAACTTATAAGAACCTTCAGAAACTTTCTGAGGAGCATTTTTGTAAATAATGAAATAAAGATTGTATCTGAAAACATCATTAACTGAAATTCTCATCTGCTCTTACGTTTGAAAATAAAATTCCAAATCAATGCTCACTTATCAAAGACAGCGGGGCACAATTTGAGCAACTGCATTCAACAGGCAACACGACAGTGATCCAATTCCTCTATGGCTGGTGCTTTTAAATGGCAGCAAAGGAAATACTAGCCAGGTTAAGATTTTAACATCCATCACATAAGCAATTATGATGGTAAATTTTAATAAAATGCAATTTTAGCACATTTTAAACGAGATGCAGGCATTTGGTTCCTTTGTGACTGGGTAAGTTACCTTTTACAACGGTGTTTCCTTCTTGTAGTTGAAGCTTGGGTCGCCAGCTTCAATCTGAAGTTTTAAGGCTTGCTTAAGGCTGAGTTCTGTCTCTGCAGGGGGATAGCCTTCCAGCACATCCTGATGCCCTCTGTCCTGCACCGTTCGTGGGACAGAAACCCTGCCCAGAAAAACCTGATTGCTCTGGAGATGGTAATTTGGGTTTGTCATAATGCCATTTCTCTTCTTCTGCTCCCCACTCTGTTGGTGAATCAGGAACTGCTGCTGAGATCGACCGACTTCTTGCTGAGCTGGAGGGATCAAAATTTTGCACTGTGGCTCTGGTGGCATTGATTTCAGTGGCATGCTTGTGCCAGATTTGGCAATGGGTACTCGTTTATCAAACTGAGTCATTTCATACTCTAGCACTTTGGGTTGGGAGGAACTACTCTGCTTAATTTTTTTTTCCAGCCGACCCAGACTTGCTGGAGTTGTCTGTTTTGCCCCCTTTGTTTGCTTTAGTTGACTTCAAGCTAGGTTTTACTTGGCTCCATTCAAACTCGCTGCTCGGTGAATTGTGGTTTTGACTCAGGGAATGAGTTGTGGAAGAAGGGGAAACAATGGACTGCCTGCTTCTGCTGCGTGGCAGGGAATGCTGCTGGATCTGCTCTGTGAACGACAGGCTGTGGAAACTGTCAATGGGCACCGTCTGTGCGGTGGCTGTCGAGGATGTGGTGCGGAGAGAAGAGTTTTTGGAGCTTTTCAGGGAATTGTTTGATAAAGAGGACTTCTGGCGGTCAACCGTGGAATCGGGAGACTCGGAAGGAGAGCTGAAGGCGTGTGCAGGCCCATTGGATAGTCCCCGCATTCCGGGCTGCATGTCTCCTCCAGTGCTCCCCGAACTGTTGGACTTCATGGTTAGGGATTGCATTTTAGAGGAGACTGATTGTAAGGGTTTCTGCTCCATTGTGTGCACTGGAGACGGAGTGCAACCATTCAGAGTCGATGCACCATATTTTTCCAGTAATTTAATAATCTGGGAGTGTCCATTTTTGGCTGCGACCCGCATAGCAGTGCGCCCAAATTGGTCAGCGTGATTGGGATCAGCACCATGCTCCAGTAGTATCTGGACAACGTCAATGTGCCCCTCTTGGGCTGCAATGCAGAGTCCAGTAGCACCTTGATTGCACGTGTGGTCGACCAGAGCACCGTGCTCGATGAGGAGCTGCACGACCTTCACGTGGCCTTGCCACGCGGCCGACTGCAGGGCGGATCTCTTCTCGTTGTCGGCGGCGTTCACGTCGGCGTGGTACGTTATCAGCACCTGCACCATCTCCAAATGGCCCTGCCAGCAGGAAACATGGAGTGCTGTTCTTCCTTCAGCGTCGCTCGCTTCGACATTCGCACCGTTTTCTAAAAAATACTCGGCCATTGTAAGCTGGTTTTCCAATGCTAGGATATAAAGCGTTGGCCGGCCATCAGCATCTTTGTAGTTCACATCTGCCCCGTGGCTGAGCAGCAGTTCAACTATATCTCTGTGACCTTCCAAGGCAGCAACCCGGAGAGCGTTTCTGCCGTCGTAGCCTCTCTGATCGATGTTGGATTTATTTTCCAGTAACATCTGCACACAGTCATAGTGACCTTCCTGCGCGGCTAATATGAAAGGTATCCGTCCATCATTATCAATTTCATTTGTTCTAGCACCTTGTTCTATAAGAGCTTCGCAGATCAACCTGTGACCTTCAAAAGCTGCCATGTGCAAAGGTGTCCAGCCTGCATCATCCCTGTGATTTTCATCTAGCCCCCTGTCCAGCAGAGTCCGTACTACTTCGACATTGCCCTGTGCAGATGCTATGCTCAGGACTGTCCTCCCTTCGCTGTCAATGCTGTCGACAGCCGCACCCCAAAACAAGAGAGTGTTCACAACTGAGGCGTGGCCCATGGAGGCCGCTGCCAGAAGCGGCGTCCGGCCGTTGTTGTCCGTGTGGTCAACATCAGCTCCTCCTTCCAGCAGCAGGTCCACCACATCCACGTGTCCCTCGTAGGCAGCCACCAGCAGCGGGGTCATGCCGTCCTTGTCGCAGTGGTCCACCTCGGCCCCGCGGTCGATGAGGAGGCTGACCACCGAGGCGTGCCCCTTGCTGGCCGGCACGCAGAGCGCGGCCACGGACAGCGCCGTCCTGCCGTCCACGTCCTCGTGGTTCACCTCCGCGCCGTGGTCCAGCAGGTGCTCCACGATCTCCTTGTGCCCCATGTAGGCGGCGGCGATCAGCGCCGTCCTGCCCTCGTTGTCGGCCTTGTTGACCTCAGCCCCATGCTGGAGCAGGTTCAGCACGATGTCCTCGTGGCCGCCCCAGGCCGCTGCCCGCAGCGCCGTCCGGCTGTCAGCGTCGGCGCAGTCCACCTTGACGCCGGCGTAGAGCAGCGCCGACACCACCTCCGTGTGCCCGCCCCAGGCCGCCGAGCGCAGCGCCGTCCAGCCGTCCTGGTCCGTGTGGTTCACGTTGGCCCCGCGGCCGATGAGGCAGTTCACCACCTTGGTGTGGCCCTGCCGGGAAGCCAAGGTCAGCGCCGTCTGCCCGTGGCTGTCCTCGATCTCCAGGTCCGCTCCCCTCGACACCAGCAGGTTGACCACATCCAGGTTGCCGCTGTAGGCCGCGTTGGCCAGCAGCGTTCTCCCGTTGGAGTCGCACTGGTTCACGGACGCGCCGTTGTCCAGCAAGGTGCGGATGGAGTCCTCCCTCTCCAGGGCCTGCCGCACGATGCAAGACGTGCGGTCGTCCTCGCTGTTGACGTGAGCACCGGCCTTCACCAGCAGCTGTAACACCTCTTGCTCTTTGGGAATTAAGGTTGACAGGGAGTCTTTGACAGGTGTGCCATTCCATATCATCCACAAAGCCAGCTCTGACGTCTCCAACTGCAAGTTGGAATTAATGAGATGCAGCGCAAACTCTTGAGCTTCCAGCGGCGTTAAATCCTTCGCCCGGCAGGTGTAACTCATGGCCAGCATCCTGTGTCCCTCTGCGGCATTACACAAGTATTTCTGCGTGCAGTGCTTCACGTCCAGCAGCCACTCTGCAAAGCTGTAATGGAACAAGATTTTTGTATTTCCAAGGCCATCGACAAGCACTTTGGACAGGACATCCAACTTGCGCTGGAAGTCCTCCATGGTCAGCGCCATGTTTTTGGTCCACACCGCCTGATACAATTCCGTGGTGGTCAGGGGCCTGCAGGCTGCGAGAATTACATTAAGGATGGGCTGCACCTTTGCAAACTGTTTTCTCACAAAAAGTCTCTGACAGAGCCAAAGGTAGAGGCCATTTAATGTTCCTGGAATATCACGGATCTCCCGTAACATGATAAAATTCTCCACGACTCCATCCAGGACCCGTTCCAGATACAAAAAGCAGCCGCTGCTTTTGATGTGAAGCTGATTCAGCATTTCTGCTGTTTCTTTTGTGAGGTGCTGTCTCAGAGCTTCTTCCTGGTCCAAACGATGCAGAATATATTGCTGCACATCTTTCACAATGTAAGCCTTTCGGAGGTCGTCCAGACTTATTTTTCGAAAACCTGTTGAGAGGGGAGAAAGTTGTAATTATTTCTGATCCAGTTCTGCTCAACTCAGTGGTGAAAAAAGAGCAAATAAAAGCCAAGATATTTTTGGGTGGGGAACACCCACAACAAAATATTTTCCCCTGTAAACACAGTGAATATAAGTTAATTATAATAGCAGAAAACTTTGATAATTAGATTGACTGTTATCATCATCTACTACAAGAAAAAATATGTGCTATTAACAAAAATAACATTGAAGATCACTCTGAATTAGGCACTGTGCATCTGCCTTGGACAATACTAAACACCTAAGCAAAACCATCAAAACTGCAATCAAAATAAGATTATTAAGTATTATTATATTATTAAAGGAATAATCCCTTCTCCAGTGTGGTCAACAATGGGATTCTAAGTAATTTTCAGCTACTTAGATTAAGACAATTATTATGTTTATTTAATTACAGAAGAGGGTATTCACACCTGCAGCGTATGCATGATTAAATGTATATAAATCACTAACCTGACCACCACAGTTTCTTTTAAAAGCTTTTATGATACAGGAGAGACACTCAAAAAAAGTTTTAAACATCTTCAGACGTCTGCCTATTTTTGCAAGTGAGGACTGAGTTCTAGATAAACACCCTGGTTCTCTGGTAGGTGACTCACTGTGTAAAGACACAGGTTCTCTCACAGTTGTATGATCTCATTGTTTTTCCAGCCTGTTTACTCTTTAGAGGAAAAAGGGACGTTATTCCATGCATGCAGACTACATCCTCCCCTCCCCACTTGAGGAAAGGGACACTGCTCCCAGCAGCACGTGCCAGGAAGTTCCCCACGCTGCCTAAGACTCTCAGGAATGGGGTTGAACCAAGGCAGAGCCGTGTGGATGCACAGCTGCCTCTGCCATTTCAAACATTTGCTCTGCTGGGGCCAAGGTAAGCACTTGATGAGGACCTGCCCTCTCTGATTAGTGACACACAGTGTTGTTTGAACGCTGCTCCTGTGGCAGTCACGGGAAAACCACAGAGGGCACGGACGCAGCAGCTCCAGCGACTGCGTTTGGGGCCAGAACTGCACCTCACTTCTCCAGGGACAGCTTGTGATCCCCTCCTTGCTCAGACACAAGACCAACTCTGCTCTTCAAACCAAAGCTAAGTTACTAAACTAAATTATAATGAAGGAAAAGCAACCATAGATCAATGTGCTCAATTCAATTCTGGCCTGTTCTCCACTGAAAAAAAAAAATCATTTTAAGTGAGCTTCTGAAGGATGTTGCTTCTAGATCTATGTTTTTATTGTATTTAAACACTGTGGATCAAACTGCTCAGTCTGTGAGGTTGTTCTGACAGCAAATTCAGGCTGGTAACAGAGCTGTGGTTTTAGCTCCCCAGTGGCTTCAGCAGAGGTTCTGAATGTCTCATTAAGGTCACTCCGTTAATTGTTTAGTCTACATGAGCACTGTACAAACACCACAGATAAGAACAGAGAGGTCAACTATGGAAGTGTTACTAAAATATTTCTGCTTCCCTCAGTAATTATGGAAGCACTACAAACCAACAGAATACCTAAAACAAAATCACACTTCTCCAGAAAATAAAATCACTGGAGAGGACACTTTTGCACAGTCACTTCAGAGGATAAGACTATACAAATAAGATTGACTACTTGAAGAATTTTGAATGAGAAGGGCAGGAGGAAGAAAATAATCTTTCTCCATTCTAGAGGCTTTGTTTTTTCTTTTTGGCACTAAAAGAAAATACAGAACCAGCTTTATCCACCATAATGTGCCACAAATTCAAGTAATGTCCTAACCTGACTTGTAGGATGGCATAATTCATTGCTTTACTGTGTATTTTATTAACATATTCTGTATGCAACTCTGTGAAGCCCTTAATTCTTGCACATAACCTAAATAAAAAACTTTGCTGAGTAAGAGCAGACAGTGCCCTGTGATTCTGCAGATCCTAAGCTCCCACTTGAAGTGGAGCTGTGAAAGGCTGTTTCTGGGTCAGGATTCTTCAGAAGATACAGAAACGAAAAAAAGAACACCAAAGCCAGGGCATTGCTTGCTGCATGGACTCACAGCCACATGCATACAAAGAGCTGTAATTAGAGACAATGTCCCTTTGCCTCGCTCGTGTGTGCAGAGGGAACAGCTCTGTTTTGCTCAGTCTGGAGCAAATGCAACCACCTGTTCACTCACCTTCCTTTGAACTGCCTCATAAAGATATGTCCCTGTCTCTTGGCTGAACAAGAACAGGCAGGGAGCTCTGCAAACTCATTCTCTATGTCTTTAGACCTAAGTGACCCTGCTCACGAAATCCCCAACCTCTCCCATTAATCCCATGCCCACATCCTGCCTTCTGACACATACCTGCAAATGTAAGCTATTTTTATTTTTGCATCGCTCGACTGTTTTTTCAGCAGCGGGTTTCATTTCCCTGCTATGAGAAAACCCCCAATGGACTGGCACAACAGCAGCCCTGAGATTTCAGCTGATGTTCAGTGTTGCCTGACTAATGATTATACTTCACCTCCCCTGACTCCCAGCCTTCCCAGGAAAACTTGCACTGATAACTGTTTAGGTGCCTCTGTCTCAGTCTCTGTATCTCTGCTTCAAAAACAACAGATTCTTGATTGCCTTGCAAGTGTTCTTTGAAAAACAATTTTCATTTTGCTTCCTAAAATGGGTGGGAAAGTGAACAAACAAATCCAAACCCTAAACCCTCCAAATAAAAAAGTAAAAAAGGAAGGGTTTGTGTGTTTGGCTTTTTTTTTTTTTTTTTTAAATCATTTAAATGAGGTATCAGTGGCAAAAGAAGCTGTGGACGCTCCATTCCTGGAAGTGCTGGATGGGGTTCTGAATAACCTGGGATAGTGAAAGGTGTCCCTGCCTATGGCAGGGGGTTGGAATGAGATGGTCTTTAAGGTCTCATCCAACACAAAACATTCTAAGATGGTCTGATAACTTTGTTCCATACCAGAGCTAAAAAAATTACCCTGATCTGAGATACACCAAGTATCTAAGCACTTCAGACTTACTTATAATTTGAGATGGCTGCAGAGCAGTTTTAAACTATTTGACTGGCTGCATGTTTATGGAAGCCAAAAATTGCCTTTTTCCCCCCTCTTTTCCTTATTTTTTTCCTGCAGTATTTCCATACAATATTTGTTAATGAGATCCTGTATTTTGTATCTGAAATTAAGCTTGGATAGCAAGAAGCACACTACACCCATCCCAGGGATGAAACACCCTATAAGGGCTGGGATTAACAAACTGCCATTGTAACAGAATTTTGGACATAAACAGGATGTTAATTTTAACCACTGCATCAGTCCATACTATAATAAGCAAATAATTCAAAAGAAGCCTTACAGATAGGACAGAATTTTTAAAGTCTGACTTTTTTGTTGTTAGCTTGAAGAAGGAAGATGTTTTTTTTCTCCGAAATATCTGCCTAAATGAAGTCATTTTACATTTCCAAACAAAGCTCCTGCAAACTTGCTTTTCAACCCTGCCCCATACAATAAGTCACTTTTATGGACAAGAAGCACCAAAATATTAAGAGAAAGCTCATTTTGTTTCAGATGCATTCCCATGAACTACTTAAGCTCAGCAAAACAGAAGTTACAGTAGACAGAACTTGCAGTCCCACGACCCTGCTTCTTGCATTGTTAGAATTTTTCTTACAAAACATCACTTTCAACCCAATGGGAGATCCAATATGGATTGTTCTAATTTATTACATTTCTGGCAGCTCTGTAAACAAATCTGTTCCAAATGTATTCCTTGGCAAGACCTAGGGCCATTCAAAAGGGGAAAAAAGTATCTTGGTTATAAATACTTTTATAGCATGTCAACCTTTTCATACTTTAATAGCAAAAAAGCTATTAACTAGCAAGTTTCAATACTTAAAAATATCCTTCCACTTTCCATCTTTAAATGGATTTATACAAGCACATAACAGAAGTTTTAAATACATTTTAATGTCTTTAACTGAATTGTTAGCTTTAGAGTAATCCAAATTATTACAAACATGGCAGTAATTTGGCATTAATAATTTATCCTGCTGATCTAAACAGCATTGAATTAGGTACTTCTGTGGCCATTTATGCACACCTGCTCAAAAAGAATAACTTTTCCAGCAGAGTAAAGGGCACCTGGAGATTCAGGCAGCACACTTAGCTTTTTAGTGCACTTGCAGTATATTGTGCATTACAAATTCCTCTGCCTCTTCTGCAGGTGCTACAAGACACTGAGGCTGAAATCTGCTGCTCCCACTGGTCCGTGTCACTGCACAGAAGTTTATTTAATTAGATCTACAGGTAATAGTCCATTTAAAACAATTTAGCCTTCCCTCTTTAATTACAAGGCAATTAAATTCCAAGTTCACACACAACTTTCTACAAGGAAATATGAAATTCCCTAGTACAATGCTTTCAAAGTGGTAATGAAAATAAAGGACACAGTAATTAAAAGCTCCCTATATACTTACCAAGCATTCTAAATAATTTTTCTTTCCAAACCCCAAGCCTAAACAAGACATAAACTTTTTCAAAGCTTCAATATTATAAAAGTAAATTTTACAACCACATAAATATATAGTCTATATTTTATAGTACGAATCCAACTCCCATGAAGACTTCAAAGAAACATGAAATCACCCAAATAAATTCCAACCCACAATGAAAAACTAGAGGACAACTGAGATTTTTTATTTCGCAAGCAATATCTCTTGAAGTAGTCTCATGTTCACTCCAACTTATCTATGTAAAAAAAATGGCCTGATTTTAAAATGCCTCAAGTTTTCCAACCATTATGAGGGATTTTCAAGACGGGAAACTAGTTTTGTAAGCACAACTCCTATGCTTTCAAGATTTTGTCTCGTTTTAGAAGAAGCATCAGAATTAGCTCATTAGCTAAAAATGAAAAAAAAAAAAAAAAGTTTTATGTTCTGTGCCAGTTTCATGTTGGAAAGACTGTGTTGATGTAGCTGCTTGAGTGCCCATACTTGGAATCAAATGATAACAAATGAAGATGTGGGAGACAACGTGGATAACTATGGGTGCAAGAAAGGATTGTTAAATTTAGGGGAAAAGCCACTAGGAAAATCAAGCTGGCAGCGTGTGGTTGGTGACAGAGCACATGAAGAGAAGGCAGTTATCTGTCCCTCTCCTTTTATAACTCGTTTGGCATTTGCTCACTGTGGAGGGTGATCACAGACTCAGCCAGGCATCAGCTCACATTTGGTTCGTATTTTTGAGGTTGTCTCTGTAGCCACAAGAGGCAAAACTTTTTTTTTTAACTTTGGTTGTTGTTTTTTTTTTTTTTTTTTTTTTAATTAATGAAAGCTGAGAATCTGAGCAAGGGGAAAACATCTGCAGCATGTTATGCTACTACAGAATCTGGGAATACAGAAGAGCTCAGAGCACAAGCTGCAGCAGATGCAGGCACAGCTATTCAGTTTTCATAAATAAGCCTCCACCAGAAGTGAAAGAACAAAGAGGATCAGAACAAACACCCCTCCTCCTTTTCTCATTCTTAAGAGTGCTAGGGATGATTATTCACCACTGGCAGCCTCAGGATGACAGTGGGTGAGAAAGACTGGACTCTCTCTTCCATGTCATCACTATTTCTGGCTCAGGAGCTGCTTGCACAACTCCCATCTGTACTGCACACCCAAAAAAGAGCATCATCAGGACAAGGCCACTGCAGCAAGCCTGCTTCCAGTCACTGGGTACAGTTTGCTGAAATGAGAGCTAAATCTATTTGTCAGGCAGATCCGGAGGAAGTTTTCACTGCATGAAAATTTTAAGTGAAAACAGATATAAACTTACTGCAAACAAATTAATATTGGTTAATGTATATTTCATACCATACTCCAAAAATTTTTTAACAGAAAAAAATACAGATGGCATACATTTTCTTAATCAATCCTAACAGGATCCCACTCTCTTTTATGAAGTTACAGCACAACTGATTTTTATTTGGTCCAAATAATATACTTGATCTTCTATTCTGCCTGCCCACCAAGTAAATATAAATAGCTTTAAAAATTGGCTCAGCTAAAAGTAAACATTCAAATACCACAAAGGAGGAGAAGAGCTTGCCCCAGTAGAAGAGTTAATGTCAGTCAATCCCTTTCAGGCTAGAACCCCATAAGAAATCCACACTGCAGTTTTACAACACCAAGTTGCAGAGTTTTTGAAGTTAGAAGCTTCAGCCATGCTCCTCATAACCTCACTGCACCTTCTGCAAACCTGAACATTGGCTGGTAACAGGAAAATCCTCCAACAGTGTATTAAATGGGCAGCCATCACATTGGCTGCAATGTCACACTTTCCTTTCACAGTGGCTAAACCACAACCACCTCCAAACAGACCCTAAAATTTCCTCTCAATTTGCATCCAACTCTTTCTTTGCTGTACCTTTCCCACAGTGAAGATGGGATTAAAGTATCACACACCCATTTCCTTTATGCTGTTCATCAAGTCATACTCTGTGGAAATGAAAAATTAACTCACTGGAATTAAATTTCTTTTAAAGGCATATCCATTACTTCTGCTGATTTCTCCTGTCAAGAACTCCATCTGGAAATATACTTAGAAGACAACAGCAATTTTTTAGGGCTAGTCTGAAACATTGTATGATTCAATGGAAAGGAAATAGGACTGTTGTGAGAAAGTCTTGTCTGTTTTTTTGGCAATAACAACATATCTAATCAGCCAAACTTTGACAAAACTATTCCCATATGAATGCCTGAAGGAATCATGTGAAGCTACCCAAAGTTTCTTTTTGTTGTCACATACTCCCAAATACCAGTCTTCATGTCTGCCACTGATTAATACAGTACCTCATTCCAAAATGCAATTATGCCATCGACCTTCTGCCACTGTGGAAACGAGCAAGCCTATGGGTCTAAGTTCTATAATCACATTTTTGTCCTAATTGTGTCCTTAATACACACAGGCTTTATACATAGACCTGGAATCCAGTCCAGATATTGCCTTTTATTAAACTTCAGAGAACTTCCAGTAACAATGTCATTACAGTGTAGAAATGTTCTCATGACACAGTAAAGCCTGGATGAAGAAGCTGTAAAAATTTTTTTACTGTGCAACCTTTGCTGAAAGCACAGTCCAAGAATCCACAACTACATTGTTCCTCTCTCCAATTTCATGTTCAGAGATTATTACCTACTTTCTGCAAACACAGGGAGAGATTTAATGGGAGATGAAAGGAAAACCTTCTGAGGTTGTAAGGAATGGGTGTAGGCAGCTGAAATACTTCTGCACTTACACATCACCTATGCTGTTTGAAGCTTTATAAAACGAGCAAAGCAAAACTCAAAGCACTGGAGAGAACATGGATTCTTTGCAAAGATAAAATTTACCTTGGCTGATTTAAGCTTTCCTTGGGAAACAGGGATGTGTGTTTTTCAGAATTACTCTTTTTGCTACTGTCATTTCTTAGAACTAAGCATGCAGCAGTGCTTTCCACCATCCCCTGGTGAATACAACATCCTAGGTGCAGGTCCCAAACAATCCCCGTGCTCACCTGTAAACATTTTTGTAACAGCTTTACTCTGCTTGCGGGCAGAGCACAGGAGGAGCAGCCAGGGAGGGAAGAACTCGAAGTGGCTGGCTAAAATCTCTGCTATTGTCCCAGACAAACTCGTGGAGGTCTGTTCACCCTCGGAAACGTTACAGCCCTCATCCACCGAATCCACCAGCATGAAGAGGCTCTGCTGAGGGGGCTTCATTCCCAGGAGAGGGAGCAGAATGCACCTGGAAGGAACACGACACAAAATTGGTATTTAAATGCATTTAACAATACACTGACTGTCATATAGGCATCCAGGACAAAGCTGCGATCAACTTAAAATGCAAAGTTACTTTTTAAAAATATTGAAAAATATTGTAAAATATTGAAGTAGAATAAACTAAAATAAAGACTTTGAACAGATAGTGAAATAGTTTTTGTTTAGGCACCATTACTTTTCCATGAAATTCTAATTTATAACAATACTTTAAAATTATGTAATAGTGTTCAAGGCTCATTAGAAGACTTGGGAAAAACGGTGCTTCACTCAGAAGCTACTTGGCCTAAAGCTTAAGAATTTCACTACTGTTTTCTCTCCCAAAGCTGTTGCTATTGATTATCAGAAACTAATAGCGAACAATAGCTGGTCATGAAACAAAAATCTCAAAGACACATGAAATATCAAAGCTCAAAGAGTTCAAGTCTGAATGAATAACACTATTACAAAGAACAGAATTTCTGCCATACCTCCACAAATAAAATGCAAATTAGTAGCAGACTGAGGCGTTCAGCAGTGACTTTGATGTATTAGCTTTTATTTATATTGAAGTTGCCAAGCTGCTGTTACTAGGAAAGGATTATCTGCATCCTCAGGATGCAGCTCTAACAACACATCTGATTGTGTGGCTAAAAATTTCAAATTTGCATCTACTGTTGCTCTCTTTAGCAGGTGGTTCTTAAAAATATACCTAACTGCATTTACATGTATCTTTAAATAGCACTACTTAACCATCGTGCATCTATTCAGTATTTCCACACTACACTACTGTTTTTTGGGAAACTTCACAGTCAATTAGGCCTGTAAGTTCCACTGACTAAATTATCTTTAAATACACTTGGCAAGTAAACTTTGACTTTATAGCACAAGGATTTGGAAAATGAAATGAGGTGAGAAAAATACATATCTGACAGTTTACTTCCTTGTAAATTTGCACATATCCAGAAGGCATGCCCATCTTAAGTATTTTTTGTTTTACTCAAGACCATAATAACATTTTTTCATTTATTTTACTGAACAAATTTACCTTCAGGAGACTTTGGTCAACACATTATCACCTACCAAGCATTCAAATGGGAATACAGGAAAATCTTGCCTGTTAATGCAAGAATTTAACCCACTTCAGAAATTATACATAAGCCTTGTTAGGGGCAGGTTTGTTATTTTTCTGGTTTTCTGACTGAGAAAAAAGCAGAATGGGAACAGTGGTGCACTTTTCATGTCTGATAGTAGCAGCAGAATCTAGCAGAACACACTAGGGGAGAAATTTCCTCAGAGGTATAAAAAGGAAGTACAGAATACTTGTGATGTGGAAATATTCAGTATAACATGGAGTTTAAAACATGGCCATTCCCCCCTTTTTTTCCAGAAGCACCAGACCTCTGGAGCTCTTTGGTAGTTCTTCCCCAGCTAGGTAATCGTTCAGAGGATGCCTGACGTACAACTGCAATCACTGCTCACTAAAGCTGGGAAGTTAAGCAGCTACCAATTTACAGAACAGGAAATTAAAGTAGCCATGAGGTTAAAATTACTTTCCCAAGTGATGCCAATCCCACAATGAAAGGAGGCAGTTGGAAATGACCACATTTTCCACCCCTTCCCCCACCACAATGCTGCCTTGCCCTCTCAACTATTTGTGTCAAGGCATTTTTCCTGCAACGTTTCTTTCCCTATCAAAACTAATTTTCTTCTCACTTAGTTTCTCTGTAAGAAATTACTTTTTGAGAATGAATGTTACTATGAGATATAAAGAAATGGTAATGGTTATCTTAAATTAAAAATCTCACTTAAAAATCTATGTGACCCTAACAAAATACCTTAGGAGCATCCAGAAGCATTCTTGTGTCAGTTTTTACCTGCTGGGAACATCACCAAAAAAAGCTTGCAGTCATGTCTGGGAAAGATTCCCAAATCACTCTGCCTCCAAACAGAGCTGGAAGCAGATGTCTAAGGAATACTGTAAGCACTGGGCAAGCACTAGAAGACCAAATTGCACCAGTAATCTCAGCAATCACTGCTTCCAGGGACTTTCTGAGATTCAGTCTTTGCATTTAACATCCCTCATCTGACCACACTTCCACAGGTCTGTCCAAGTCTTGTATGAACTGGTTTAAGGCTCTGGCATTCACAACAGCAAGGCTGTCTGCAGCTTAGCTCCTCATGAGATAACCCTTCCTTTCCTCTCTGAGCTATTTTTTACTAGGCAGATGAGCCCTAACATATTGAAGCTGCTTCACAAAATGCTGCTATTCCACAGCCCCTTGTCTCCCTGTGCTCTGCTTCCTTCCACTTCACAATACTTGTATTTCTGAATCTTAGCATAATTTAAATTCCACTAGGAAAAATATATGCACATAAGAAATGAGGCACAATGACTTCTCCCAGCCTAGAGCAATATTAATAAAAGTGTGGCATTAACAAGATATTGATTGGGCTTTTTCTTTGAGTGCCCTTTGAAACTGTTTGATAAAATTCTGTTCTTCCACTTTACATCACGAGTTCAGAGCTGATGCCAAGGAACAGAATAGTGAAACTTTTCAGGAAGTGCTGTTCACATCTTTATCACTGACCTGGACAGGGTGACCAACTGAACCCTCACTCAGTCAGCCCCTTCTCCCAAGACATGGGTTAGTGGATTTGGCAGTGCTAGTCAATGATCTCAAAGGTCTTTTCCAACCTACACCATCCTGTGAGTCTGTGCTTGCCTCCACAACATGACTTAGTAACTCCACTCCCCTACCATTTCTTGATTACACAGGAAAATAACATAAATCAACACGGAATTAACAAGGTCTTTAAAGCACTTCCCTAAAGGGTGATTCATCTACAGATTGTTGTAACAGATTGCTTAATTGCACAGCACCTCTCAAAAGATTGGAAGTTGATTTTCTTTACCTTCTGAAAGGGTAACAGCTTTATCTTTACAACTTTTATATTAATACAGATATAAAAGTGGTTATCGTTAAAAACAACCAAGTTAACTAGTCAGTAAAAATACAAAATCTCCAGAGAAAACAGCACAATTAGGTATTTTAAATGATGGAATTCATTTTAATGGCAATCTAATGACTTACTTATGCAGAGCAAAGATGTTTTACATGCTCTGCAGCAAATAAGAATTCCTCAGAACAATGAGCCATCCCACAGAATTCTTCAGGATTGCTACTGAGTTGACTGAACCCATGCAAACATGATTTTCCACACACGGAAGGAATATATACAGGCTATGCTGAAGTTCTGCTTATGGTTGCCCTTGAGATTTTTAGATCAGATCCACAAAAACACAAAGACACAACAGAACAGAGTAGAAAGACAGTGGTGGTGTCATCAAAGGCTGCAAAGAGTCACAGTGGAGTGCACATACTTTAAAAAAAAAAAATAAATAAAGCGAATACATTGCCAAATAGCAATTAATGAGTGGCTCTAGGGACAAAAGAAATCATAATGTGTTCTTCATATTTTACTGTCTCTGGTGTATAAAAAATTCTGCTATGTCCCCACTTAAACTGGGAGTGTAGCTTCCTAGAGACTCCCATTTCCCCACCCAGCTGCCAGCACTCACTAGTGACAAACACTCAGAACAAGTGTATAAAAATCATCTTCTAAGCAGGCCAGAAGCAGCAGGGAGAAGGAAAAAAAAAAACCAAAATAAAACACAACCACTACCCCTCATTTGTCAGACTCCAAGTGCTGCTACTCTTAGCAAAGCATGACACACTTCACATTTCATGACAGAAATGACATATTTGGAAATCTGCTGTTCTACTACTACTAAGCTCTTACCTCTCTTTTTCTAAACAGTGTAACAATGCTTTAACAAACAGCATTTTGAGACACATCCCATGAGGTGTATTTCCAATTTGTATTCCTGAGAAGCACCATCCCAGAGGTCTGCATCAGGAACTTACAAACCCTGTTCTTTCCAAAGGAAGTTTGGAAAATAGCAGACAACATTGTTATTTCACACATAGCCTCCTCCTGGTTGTTTTTTTTTCCCACTTTTCTACACAGATTCCTTGAGGAAATTCACCAGCTATTTGTTATATTCCCAATGACAAATTTTATATATATATGTATATATATATTATATATCCTATATATATAGGCATATTGATCAGGAATATGCCTATATATATTGGATTAATGTCTTCGTATGTACAAATATGCATTTATATATAGAGAGTTTAATGATACCTAGTGTGCAACAAAGTAATTCTCCAAGCACTCATCTCAATCTTGAGAAAAGCAAACAAGCATCTTCCTTCTTGTAAGTGGCTTACAACATGATACACCACAGCCCTTTACAATGGAATTTTTAAGACACTTACTTTCATTTATGTTGTATAGGCAAATATGGAAAATGAAGTGCACAGTGAAGCTGGAAACAAGCCAACTATATTTACATAATATTGTAGTAATTTTTGCCAGCGACTTAAGAAGCAGCAGGATTTTTGCCTAAAAATCACACGCTGGGACCTAGCAAAAATCCTAACCACTAAGGGGAAACCTGATGCTGCTGCCTCTTCCAGCTCCAAGTGGGATGTAGCAGAAGCCACTGCTCAGGATCACACAGGGAAGGAGAAGGCTCTATAAGGCAGCTAAGAGCTGGAGGAGCTGCATGCCAGGGAAAAGGGAAGGAATTTTGTTGTACAGACACTACAGAGGGGAGCTCAGGCATAGCAGGATACCTAAGGACAGAGCACCAAGGGCACAAATCCATACAAGAGGGTTTTCACTGCTTCCACTGCTCATGGAGTAAGTGTAAGAGCTTCTAAATGCCTAAGTACAGAAAATAAAACGCTGAACTCCAGGTATTTAGATCATCTCTACTTGAAAAATTCTCACAAGTGACAGCAAACACCAGAGCTTGCTTCTCACATGCTTACAGACACATGTTCATTTGTATATTGCAATAATCCAGGGGCTGGTTAGCAGGGAGTATAATCCATTAAAGCTGTCTGTGCCCACCACCCCCAGTTCTCAATTTGCATTTAAAAGCATGGAGCCAGTGAAGATAAAGCTGTTAAAGACTGTTAGCAGCTTCAGCAAAGACAGACTTACACCAATAGCTGCATTTTTCTCTTTTGTTTTCCAAACTGCATTTGGGGCACAGGTCACAATAAAAAAAGAAAAGGTAAATTTAACTTCTAATAAAATTGACAATTCCTGCTGTTCAGCTGATGAAATATTACCCTCTTTCCAAGTACTTCTAGCAGCTGTATTCACACAGAAACAAAAACCAGAGCATCTTTACAAACTGCTTGTAGCACTGTTTGTAGAGGAGTGAGTTTTATTTTGTCCTGTGACAAGGCATTTGTGTCTTATGGATGACTTACAGTGAACAACTTATTTACCTGCCTTACAATGCATTCTGGCTAATGATTAAAAGGGAAATTAATGATCAAATCAATAGCTGCTTTCTGTATATCACCACCCCAATTCTTGGCACTATATACATGTGGAACACTAATTGCCCAGCTGCTCATACCGGTAATAACATCCAGAAAAAAGACACACGGGGACCCTTAACTAATCAGGAATATTTATGAAATACAAGGGCTGTGAAGCACAGAATAATTCCACACTTTAAAAAGCTGCAAAATATAAGCCATAAGGCAAAAGTGAAGTGACCCAGTTGGATGTGTGCACACCTGTGTACACACTGACAGACCTCATCTGGTTATCGAGGTACTTGTTCTGTACTTTCTCAGTAAGATAAAGTGCACTGCAGCTGATTATGACTTTCTGACTAAATGTAATACTGGAATTAAGGCAAACTCCTAGGCTGCAGTATAATACAGGTTATTGTTTCCAGTAAATTATTTATTTGCAGGCTGCACTGGAAGACAAACTGGCTCTAACAATTCTACCCATCCATGGTTAATCTTATGAAGGAAGAGGCAGAAAGCAGAAGAGAAAACGAAACAAAACAAAACAAAACCCACCCTGAGAATCACCTATTGGGAAAGCTCTAGGTGAAGTACACAGATGTAAATCAAGGGTCTGGCCTTTTCAGAAGTGGTGAATAAGAAACAGCAGGCAAGTCTTGTGCAACTCAATACCTGATTTTGCAATGTCTTGTAGCAACCTGGATTTTATCTGCAATTGTAAGGCAGACTTGCAGCCCCACCAGGAGAGCACAAAAGGCAGCTCTAGGGCATCAGGCCAGACAAAAGCAGAGTTTATGGTGGAACCAGCGCCACTGGTCCCACAGAAACAGCCCATGCTGGACCCTGGCTATTGATTAGAGCCCTCCTACTGTCTCACACAAATACAGAGGTGATTTTTGGCTACAAAGCACCGCCAGCAGATCTACTTGTGGATTTACCTGAGACCCCAGAAAATAGAAGCCTTAAGAGCAAATATTTTGGTGTAACAGTGGAGTGCCCAGAACAGTTTGCAAACAACTTGGCTATTAAAAAGGACAGACAACTGTGGCTGAAAACCATTCACAACTGCTACCAGGAGCAGGCTGACTGTATTTTAAATGGAATATACTTGCCATATGTGCTAACATATAAAATATATTCTAAATTACTCCGAGTCTGACATACAAAAATCTGTGTCCCCAAAGGGAAAGACAGGGAGAGTACACAAGATGATGAAAAGATTTTCCCCAGACATGTAATATACATTAAAAAAAAAGGCAATGTATTCTACACAAACTCTTACAGTTATTTTTTAGAGTGATGGAGAGGTCACCTAGTCCACTTTCCCACCTACAGCAGGATCAGCTCTACATCTGCCATCCCTGAGATACAAGCCTAGGCATTCCTGAGGATTTCCACCAATCCATACTGTCTCCCTAATCCATCCATTCCAGTGCTTCAATATTCCTGAAACTGGGAAGTTTTCTCCTTCCCCTCGTGTGTCTAACCTTTACCTGCTTTCCTGCAATTCAAACCTTTTACCTCCTGCCCTATAACTCCTGCCCAAAGATAACACCAAGGTCATTACAAGGAAGCCAGTAGTACCCAAAAATTATAACCATGTCTCTCCAGTCACCTGACAGATTAAGGAACAGGTTGAAAAGAAAAAAAAACAAACCCACTGGTCAGAATCCCTATGCAACCAACATAAGCTGCATCAGTTTGAAAGTGCAGAACTGATAATTAAGTACAGTCCCTAATCTCTTATTCCATGTAGCCAAATATAGTTCTACCTTGCACATGGCCTGTTTGCACCAGTTCTCATGCAAGCAAAGCCTTCCTGCAATGGTTATCCCTTATCCACAAGTCCTGTGACTCTTCCAAACAGACATTAGATTAAATTTATCAGAACCAAGCCATGTCATACCACACTTGTTGTTTTTCACCTCTTTGTTATCTCCCAGCTGCTGGCAAATAGGTCTGATAATTTCTTCTGGTGTTTTTCATCTTGACTGACACTCCTCTAATTCCCCATGCCTTTTATTTCCCTTCTTAAATCAAGGCACTAAATACACAATTTTTTCTTTCAACACTGTGTTTTCAGCAATCCTGACAAAGTTATCCTGTCCTTTGAAGACAATCAGTAACAGTGTGAGAGCATCTCATCTATTCTATGTTGGGTATGCTGGTTTGAGGTTTTTGGCCTGAGCTATGTTTTTCTGTGATCTTTCCTATTTCTCACCACTTTTAATTATGTTAGCTGACTGCAAAATGACTGTTTTTAAAGAAAGGGCAATATACACGAGCACTAAAATTCTAGCTTTCCTATTGCCATTAGTTTTTTCACCCCAAGGAACAGCAGACCAACACTTGGTGGGTATTGTCCTTTTTCTGCTAACATCTATATGGAGTTACTTCTTGTAAAACACACCTCACAGGAAACATGATGAATGCACCTTGAACTTGCAAGTCTTGCTCTCATTTTTACATCACTCTTTCACTTTCACATTTAGTGGCTGCTCTACTTTCTGCCACCTTCCTGCTAGAGTTTAACACATGAGCAAGGAGGAGCTCAGTTTCACTGAGTCAGACATTTAATACAGTGCTTTGAGACCTCAGTGCTCTTCCCAGTCAATTCCTTTCTTCATCAGATCTTACTCAAATCCTCTGAGATGGTGAACATCTCCATCTCTTCGTTTTCTTCCTCCTCCCCTTCTAAGCAAAGAAATCATAGAATCATTTAGGGTGGAAAAGACCTTTGAGTCCAACTATTAACCCAACACATGCATTTAAAATCATTTCATAGTCAGTATGCCCAAAAGATTTCTTTCATTTCCTCAGCTGATTTTTTCCAGTCTGACTGAAGCTAATTTATGTCTCCCCACTAGGCATTCTTTCCTCTTTGACATCAGAAGTATGGTCACTGGCAGACTCCTGCTTGTATCATGCCTTCCCAGCTGATGTTTATCTCCTATTTGTTATTCAAATTTTTAACTGTGCAGACATTATCATACAAATTCTATGCCATGGATAATGCCACTTGTTATCTTAAAGCATCTTAGCTTACTTGAGCTTGCTGCTTTGGTAGAGCAAAGCACTTGTATTTTTACAAAAGACAAGGTTTTGAGCTGTGGGAATCTCTCCTAGTTACCAAGAACTCTACTTGGATAAAGCAGGTAAACTCTCAGACACACAGGATGGTCTGACTGGTAGTTGGTAGGTAGTATGATTTAGTCCATGAAAGATCAGGCTTACCAACAAACCTTGAAACAGAAATCCCACATGCAGGACTATCACCACACGTGGTACATGTATTTTATTCAGATTTCCCAGTGGCTTTAATTTCTTTACTTTATTCTAGAACTACAAGCAAGCATATTAGGTACAAAACAAGCTACTTTTTTTTTAACACATACCTGTTATACAAGTTATCCTGACAGATCTTTTAGAGCACTGAACTCAATCTTGACTGTACACTAAAATTTCCAGTTCTGCTTGTTCACCCCTTACCTTTTTTCCATTAGTGTAAAGACACCTAAGGCATTTGATTACTCCCTGTCTTATCTTCTTGTCTGTCCCATGACCCACATGACTAAGCCTATTCCCCCTCCTCCTCCATCCTCAGTTTTTGAGCTGTTGTCTAAGTTGCTGCTATTTAGATTTATTCCTGGAATTTGTCATCCACCAGGTTTTTGCTTTTTGGCACCTTTACTTAGGGCCAAAAATCAATGTTTTTCTTTCTATTAAGCATCAGTTAAGTTCTCAATGGTATTTTCTCCTGTATATCCATCTCTCTTTTTTATTAAAAAAAAGTAGGAGGTGTCAAAGAAAGTACACTTTACATCAAATGCATGAGATGAAAGCATCAAATCAGACTGACTGAAAACTATCATTAGCAGAAATGAGAGAATTGTCTATACTGTACCTTATTTTCCATACATGTAAAGTTAGTTACTTTGCAAATATTCAAAAGCCTGTGGTTGAAATGCAACGTGTATGAGTGGGGCACCAAAATAAGAAAATAAACAAGTTTATATATGCAACAAAATGTACTGAAATTACAAGGTAAGTTTTAAATAATTTATGAAATCAAAGATGCAGCAAGTGAAATACACACACACATATACATTCAGTCTTTTCAGCTTTCCTTATTAACCACCTGACTCCCTAGTCATAGCAAAACTAATATTTCTTTGTTAAACAAAAATGTAAATTCTATAAGCTGTGTTATCTGAACCTATTAGTACACAACAGAGTTGAAATTCTTATAGCTTGAGAGGCATTTGAATTTGTAGGTATTATTCTACATTTTGGAAATAGACAAAAATCCCTTTATTTTTTCTGTTTCTATTCATGCAGTGCATAAACACAACTGAAGGAACAGATATTTCTTTCCAGGTATATGATTGTATTTGCTGGTATGAGAGAAATGCTAAGTACAAAAAGAAACCTAAAAACTCCCAGACGAGGCAGGTAGAAAACTGCACTGAATAAATTCAATTGTGTGGCTGTTGTCAGGCTATATGCCAGTTTAGTATGTTCCATTATTCTATGACTATAAAACAGAATACAGTAGATTAATACACACAATAAAAGAGCCACCATCACTACTGCAGTTCAGTCTGACAATTCCCAGATTAATTAGATTTTTCCTATGCATTCCAAAAGAAAAAAACCTGGGAAGCAGGAAGAGGAGCTGCAGTGGCTGTTTCAGCAGTAAGCTGCTCCTTCAGAACAGGGGGCACCTGAACTGCCAGCCTGCAAGAACCAGGCTAAATAAACAACACCAGACATTTAAAAACCTTGAACACTCTCTCATCAAGTTGTTCCACACCTGCCTGTGTCATGCCTTGCACACCACCATAAAGCACCCCACACTTCCACTGCTGAACTGATTGCAGGATTACACTGTCCAACCTCCTTTGGAGAAAATCCTCTGCACAAATACTAGATGAAAAGCTGTTGAGAATTTACCTTCCTAGTCAAGCACACTCAGGACAGCTTTCCTACTGTTTGTGTTATCGCATATCTTTATCCATCTTATTTTCCATCTTAGTAAAATGGACTATCCTAACATTTATTGCACTTGAAGAGGCAACAGATGGAGCAGCTTTCATGTGTCCCATTCAAGATTATTCTCCCATACTCCCCACAGTACAATTCACAGCATATGTTCCTCATGCATCACTCTGGGGCCTTATCAGCTGCCTTGTGGTTTGGGTTTTTTCATCCCCAGCCCCAAGCAGATACAGTTTCTCTGTTTTGCCTGTAAAGCTCCAATTGATGCTTTCTGTATTGTTGCTATAATTTACTCTTTAAAAAAAACACTGTTAGGTTAGCACCATGTAGATCTGAATCTATCATCTTACAGCACTGATGCATTTAGCTTTGGAACTGATTTTGTAGCCTCATATTTATTAGCATTAGCTACAACAGAACAAGTGACAGAAAATGTATCTTCCACTTCCCCTCCCCTCCAGTTATTCTCCACAAATTGTTTACTGTGGATGAAAATGACAATTTAAAATAAAAGACAAAAAAAAGTACAGAAACACAAAAAGATCTGGTGGTGTGCTGTTGGCTGCTGAAGTTTCCATCTGTTAGACCTTGATCATTCAGGGTAATCCAAAATCCTACAGGACAAAATTTCTCTTATCACAGATCAGCTTCACTTTACTACTGAGCTTTTTTCCTAATGTCTTGCTGAACTCTACTCCAGGAAAGTGTAGAAAAAGGATAGCTTAGTGTATCATGCTCACTATCGCTGCAGGAGAGCTGATGTAGTTAAACCAAAACTTGTTAATTAACTGCTCTAAGATGGAGATAATTCTGTAATCCCATTCTTAGCAGTTTTCCTCCTGAGGTTCATTCCTACCTGCCTGTTACTTTCACCATCACACTGCTGTCATTGTCCTTAACCCACCTAGAACTTGCTCTCTTTCTTCCAGGACAACTCCATGATGCTGCAAATAACCTTAAATCAGGTTCTGCCAGGGCCCTTCCTTCTTCACATGTTTTGAGATATCACAGGTCTGCAGAACACAACTTGCATCTATGCACAGCCAGGTGCCCCCTCCCCTTCTTCACAAAAGCACTACCAGCTCTTAGCAGGACATGACAAAGGAAAAAACTCAAGGAAAAGACACTGCTGGTGGTCTGTAGACTCGAAGTCCACTCACATGTGATCCTTTACTCCATCTTTCCTCTCACTTCCATCAATTTAAACAGCAGCATCCACAACTGAGCCCAAAAGTCTGAAGGCCTCCTACCTGCAGGGTCCTCACTTGGTGTGAAGGTATCTGCAAACATGTGACAGAGCGAGGAATCTGACAGCAATTGGTTTGCCCCTTTTATTTCATTGTGTGAATTTCCCCAATTGCCTTCTTTTCATTATCTCATTTTCAGTTGTTTTCTCATGCTATCTTCTCACATTTTGATGTCAACAAGCAGAACAGGAACCTACCCACCTGCAATACCTTTGAACACCTCTGTACAACTCAACCCTTGGGTCAAAGTAATTATTTTCTTGCCTATTTTACCTGATTATTTCTTTTTCAGCAGTCACTCTTCAATCACAAAGTGTCTTTGCATTAACTATTGAAAACACTCTTGCTCCTGGACAAAGACAGGAGATTTCTCACCATTCCCAGTGGATGGTAAATATCATCACATGCAAGAAACTGAAATCTCTTCAAGTCATTGCTTTCAGGAGGCAGTATTTCAATACTAGCTTCTCCCAGTATATAAAAGACACACTACATCCTTTCTACTTCACAATCCACCAAATCCTTTTCATTTTTCATTGAAAAAGAAGAAAGGAAAAGAAACTTAAACCCTTGCACAAGCTACGAACATGTGCACAGAAAACTGAAGGGAAGGGAAATAATTAACAAGTAAGAATTGCTATGAAGGTCCATCTAACTAAACAGCTTATAGGAAAACCTGTAAGGTTTAAGTCTGAGTCACATTGATTAAAGCCAAAATGTTAATGCCTATAGAAGTAGAAGACAAAAAGGTCTATGTAAGTTGTCATTATTAAAATGCCTCGGGGAAACTTTCTTATGGTAATTTAATCTGAAAAGGTTAAAACCTTAAACGGTATTATGTTCAGTCTGTAGGCTGTGCTTCCATACAATGAAAGAGGAACATACAGCCTGCTCTTGCAGAAACACTGACTGCTGCTATGTGACCCGTTAACTCCGCAGATTTAGGGGAAAAGCCTAAAGAGAAACATGCCACAAAGTACTTAAGCTTCAGGCAATGCTAAACGGTTCTAATGGTCTGGAGAACACCAGAACACAGAGTTTCTATGAAACCCAGCAGCAGTTACAAGTCTAAAGGCCCAGTAACATATAAATACTCAGAAGCTCCAGCAGAGTCAAGATGTTCCCACAAAAGCAAATTCAAGAAGCTCTCACAAAAGCAAATTTACCTTCTGCAACTCCACTGGCTGAGTTGGCAGATCCTTTTTAACCTTTTGTGGCATGTTCTTACAGAAACAGTTTCTCATCTCAGCCACAAATTGATATGATTTTCATTTTGTATCTTGCCTCCATAATTTCTAAATATTAAATAAATCCCAGATAAACAAAATAACTTGATTTTAACTGTAATGAGATTGTTTTTAACTGAAAACTCCTACTAAAAGGAGAGTTCAATCTTCTATCAGATCAAGCTCTTCTGGGCTAGGGTTCAACTAGCTTCAGGATTCTAGTCAAGCAAGATGTAGAAATGGACAAAAATCTGGGACAGTATAGAAGTAGAATGTTGCCTATTACACATCTAAAACTGGCAAGAAAAATTCCCTTTAGAAACCGAACCCTTTTATTTAGGTAAGGGATTTTTTAATATCACATTCTTAGATGTGACCTGTGAGGACACACTAACAAAATTAATTATTAAATTTCAGGTTGAGATAAAAGAGAATAAAGCTGTATTCAAAGATATAAAAGACTGTCTCAAAAAGGAAAGAAAGAATTTATTCTCCATGTCTCCAGACTAGACCCTAAGTAGTAAAAAACTTAAATTATAGCAAGAAAAAACCAACTCAGGGTAACATATGGATTTTTTTTTTTTTTTCCTAGAAGAACTGTGAAGCATAAGAGCAGATGAAGCCAGCATCTTCAATTTTTTCTGTTTGGTGAAGGAGATGCTGGGCTTGATCTTTCTGAGCTCCCAACCTTCTCAAGGTTCAAATCAGTCAATTGCACTGATAAACTTTACATGTGGTAAATGTCTTAACAAACACACTGGAGGTTTAACAACTTTCTTCTCTACAGGGTCTTGTAAATTAACTTATTATGCATTCAGATCCTTCTTCTCACAAAACAGGATACAGTTAGTCCTTGCCTTTGTTTCTACCATTTATAGCTCTATGAAATTAAGAAGTCTGACAAAATCTGTCTATTCACACCCTTCCTGCAGCCACTGGAGAGCTACAGCTCCCAAGATTACACTGAAGCTCTGGAAGCAGAGGGAAAGGCACTGCAGCAGCCCTTTCCAGAAGAAAGTAGGTAAGAGAAAAAGAAATAGATCACTCCCAGACAGAGACCTGGGTGAGAAAAACTGAGTCATTTCTTATCAGCACACTGATAGAAATCCCAGCAGCTTTCAGGTTCCCAGTAGCCCAAGCTCAGGTATCTTTAACTGTCTCCAATGTGCTGCCTCTCACCTTTTCACGGCAGTTTGGGTGAACTTGGGCACTGCAAACTGCAGTAGAAGCACATACTGCAGTTAATTCACTAGCAAGGAAAACTCCCAAGTTTGTAGGGTGCAATATCAAAACCTATTAAAGTCAGGATACTCCTAATTCATCTCAAATTTACTCCAAAATGAACTCAAATTTTTTGCAATTAAGAATATGCTGCTCCAAAACCAGCAAAAACCTCACTAGTTAATTCTTCAATAAAGCCTACACAATCCATTATAATTTTAATTATATTACTGACTTCAAAGATGGTACAAGGAGTTCTAAAAATGAACAGTTTCTTCACACTTCATCTGTTATAGTTTACAACTCAATGTCTAAATCTTTTCCTTCATCTAAGCAGGAAAAAAGCATTTCAGTACTACAGATTGAAAGTCCCTGGGCAAAAGTCACAGAAGTCTTGCTGAACAAACCACAGGTTTTCTACATTTTCAGACAAAGAATCCAGAACTTGAAATAAAACTTGTTACCCCGTATCATTTAGATAGGAGTAAAGACTCTATCACCTACAAATTGCAATGATGAGACATGACTCTTGAGGAAGAGGGAAGAAAAAGATAAATAATTTAGTAACGGAGAAAGGCAATACAGGTGAAGGGCTGGGGGAAGGAAGTGCTTGTTAACACTGGCTGGCACTCACAGGTGTTTTCCTCTGAATTCTGCCCTTTATGAGGTTTCCATTACATTTCAAAGACAAACACCAGAAGCTCAAGCCTCTGGAGCTCTCCAAGCAGGCAGAAGGAACTTTACACAGATAACAGCAATTGGCACAAGACCTGCTGCACTTTAACGCTGTCCAAGGGGGTGACTCACACAACTCATACAAGGCTTTCAAATTTAATCAACATAAACCCCTGCTTCAAACTTGCAGTCAGCAGAGAACCTTACATGACCACATGGAATGACTCACACCTCTCACACTCAAGTCTACAGCTATTTGCATATTCTAGAGAACTATAAAACTGTTTGGCTTTTTACATCACTTAACATAATTGGTCATGTTAAATTACAAAGCAAATCTGCTTTGCACACAGAGATCAGGAGTTAGAAGAAAAGCTGTGATAGTCTGGGAGTCTGCAAAAGGAACCATTGCACTGAATTCAGCACCAGCATGCATAGAATCTGGTGTCCTTTCTTAAAAAAAAGATACTTCAGCTCTGGGGTACAGCTTCCCTATATTCATTTTTGGTAAAGAGGATATAACAGCACCTTGAGAAAACTTCTATGAAGTTCTTAAAGAGTAAGAGATTTGTTCAACAGCTCTTTTTGGTTTGGTTTTGTAGCTTTATTTCTTTTAAATTTCTGGGTTTTTTGGGTCTCTACTGATCAGGGACATCTACTTGCATGGGAATGCAAGTTTAGCAATGCAATAAGTGGAAATCTGAATTCACAGCTTCATTCTTTTTCTTGATAAAAATCACTCAGACCCTCTTACATTAAAGTAAGTTGCATGAGAAATACTTTAGTAATAAAATGTTAGGATACTTCACAAGTAAAAAATACTTGGACACCACTGAACCAAATTCAGTATGTGAGAAATAAGGATGTTGAAAGTCTCACAAGACTTGAAGTTCCCTGAAAAGACATTCAGAAGCTGGAAAGAAACTTCACCTGTGAGTGAGAGCAGCTCCACCTGCACCAACCTGCTGGGAGATCTGGAAATTCACCTTTTTTTTTTTTGTGATTTATTAATTGGAGCAACACACCCAAGCAAAATTCAAAGTTTGGTTTAAGTTTGTACCAGACCAACACACACTAAAAGTGAGTTGGTGGAAGTTTAAACACATGATGCTATTTAAGACCTTCCACCTCTATAATTCTCTGTTCCAGGAGCTTTGGTCTTGGGTATCTTTCAAACTCAAGAGCAATGGCTGCAAAACAAATCCTCTGCAGGGTAAACTATGCTCACACTTTTAGTGACAGACACTTTCTGGGCTGTGAATTAAGCAAGCTCTGCCTCCCACCAGAAATCCCAACTGCAGCACTACACATGGGAATTACATGCCTCTCCTACTGCCTGAAGGTGTTTAATGTCATCTCCTCTGTCTGAAAAACATAAACCAGGAACTAAGGGAAATGCCTTTCTACAGCCTAGTTTACACAAATTTCAGCATTACCCACAGTTTATATCAGAGTTCCTCTATGCCCTCATGGCCTTGGATAAGTGGTATCTGCCTGTGCTCCTACCAAATCACTGGAAGCATAAACTTGCTGCAGCAAAACCAAAACAACCCTAGAGATAGCAATGCAAAATTTGGATTATTCAGAATTTGTATCAATAGGGAAGAAGAGCCCAATAGACCTTTTGAATTAAATTTTCTGTTTATCACATCATTTCTTAACTTCTGGTGTCTGTAACATCTTTTCCTTCCCTTCTGCTTTACTTTCACTGAAAATTTGAAGGTTCAGCACTCTCCCTCACATTTTAAGCTGCTTTCTGCTCCAGCACTGAGTGCACTGATAAGAAAAGTGCTGTAAGTAGCTGTTCTTTCTCTCAGCTGTCAGTGCAGCAACAAATACAAAAGGATAAATACATTTCTGTTGTTTGTAATTCAGCCCTTCTGGCTCTTCAAAACTGCAAGATCTGCCCTGAAAGAATTTTTAGGGCATTTAAAGCTTATAAATGCTTAAAAGTTTTTAAGATGAGGCATTCAAACAGCGTGAGAAATGTCTTAACTCTGAGGGTCATCACTTGCACAAGTATCACTATGACCATCAGGACTGCTGAAAATCTATTTAAGAAACATCCTTCAGGAAAACATGTTACTGTTTTAAATAACAAACTTTATATTGTTTATAAACTGCCATGTTACAAAACATTAGGAAGCTTTTCTTTCTCAGTATTTCCAGGACAATTAGCACTAAAATAGAGTGGCATCATCTTGTTTAGCACTTATGAAGAGAAGCCTTTCCATTTTAGGCCATGAATACATGGCTGGGTCTGGAGCAGCTGTGAAAAGCAGAGCAAAAATTTGACAGTGCCTTTAAAGAAAAAAAATCCTTCTCCTCTTCTACTGAATAAACTAAAATAAGCCAAAAATCGATGGAGCACTGAGACAAGCACTCTGTGCTTTCTTAGTGCCTTTACACAATGAGAGATGCAATCATCTGACTGGAAAGTCTTCCTAGAACTCATTTCACATTACAACTTTCACTTGACATAAACTATGAACACACTGGAGCAGAGGACTGAAGTGCTCAGCGGCAAGTCCTAGAAACCACGGAACACCCTAAATTATAACCCTGTTAAAACATTCCCTGCACGGTTTATACACCAGCAAAGGTTCAATCAAATGACTGAGGTGTCTGATGGTGGGCAGGGGGCTGCCAAGTGCCTCTTGTTTGTGGACACAGATTGTATCAGCCAGCAGAACAAGCTCGTGGTGCTGCTGTCAACAGCCACCTCCTGGTCCCCTGCCACAGTGCTGAAAACTTGTATTCCCAGCACAGCACCTTGTCTCCAACACCTCATCTCCCTCAAATCTGAAACAGGAGAATGAAGACCATCCACCACAGCTGCTTTTGAGAGATCAGGATAAGTGGGAGGAAGGGAATACATGAAGGGTGAAAAGAAAAATCTCCTTGACTGAAGCTGTTGTACTACCCCATGAATATATTTAGTATAATAATGGGAATTCACAATCACTGCTGCAAAATTTTAGAAGGAAAAGACTACTGGTGGATGTTGTGGCTATTTTATTTTTCCAGTACAAAACCAAGAACCCTGTATATTGACCTACTCAAAACAGCCCATCATTAAACCCTATGTTCATATAAATCAGTCTAAACAAATATCTCTTATACTTTATATTTCTAGGTTGCATTTTTGTCTAAAGACACTTACCTAGCTCCTGTTCTGTGCAGTAAGGCAATCATTTTTAAAACAGAGGAAGGATTCCAGCTCTTACTGAGAACTTGCCTGTACTAAATTCATAAGATTTCCCTGTAATAGACTTTTAAACATAAACAGGCTCTTACTCACCAGAATAATCCACTTTCATGATTTTAAAAGACTGCCTGAAGCTAGATGGCCAGTCTGCTATTCCATTTATAGACACTTAATTGCACCCAGTTTTTATTCATTAGAATTTAAGAGGGCTTAATACCTTTGAAATTAGGACCCTAATAGCTGCTAGAAGCTGCATATTCACTCAGCAGCAAACAAAAAAATCCAGAACTAGTCTCGGTTTAGACTATTTGTTTAAAGACACTACACTGAGAACAATGTAGACATGCATCCTGTTTATTCAGCAGGCAAGGACATAGCCACCAGGACTAGAAGGCTCTTTTACACCACCATGGCAATGAGAGCAAGCATTACAGTTCAACCTCAGTACTTGTCTCCACAGTCCTAGCAGTCAGGAAAGAAAAAACAGAGGAGAGGAATTTTATACTGGAAACAGGCAATAAAGCCTCAAGTACCACAGAAAGTTACACTGCTACACAGCACCAAAGAATTTTCATTTCAACCAATATTCCAGAGAAATTTTATACTGGCAACACCATCATTTAAAGCTGTGTTGACGAAGACAAGCCTTATCCTTCGTGAACTTTCCTTCATTGTGACCCAAAGGAATATAGACCAATAGGCACACACTGCCACAGGCTGTGCTCAAGACTGCACGTTGTGTATCTATGGATATACACTGCTGTACATGTGTAATAAATATATCCTTTCAAATATCCTCACAGAAAGAGAATTATCAGTGACAAACTCAGGAGACTATGGTTTGTAGGGAACACTAATTAAAAAAAAAGAATCTATTTCTTTTCCATTCAGCTTAGACAGCTGACAAACCTCTTAAGGGGCAGGGTGAGCCCTTTTGATCAATTTCTGATTCCCTCAACACTTTGAAGTACTTTACAGAAGAAGTAGCAATAAAGATTTGACACAATCTGTGCATATTGTGAGAAGTAACATAAGGAGTTAATTGACATTTCCCTACCACATATTTTTAGACAAACATAAAACCGATGTGCTGGATCAGACCCAGAGATCCATTAGCCCAGTTTCCTCTTAGACAGAGCATGTTATTGGAAGCTTTTCCAAGGGTCCTGTAAAGGTCTGTGAAGGGCAACTGCCCTACCTTTATGGCACATGGGAGACCATGGACTAGATATTTACCACTCTGTAGTCAGTTACTTTCAAGTCTTTCCAAAACACTCAGTTACATCAGAGGGTAGTAATATACACATGTAAATAAATTCACTATTAATAATAAACTTTGTTTTAAAAGTAAATATTTATTCATGTCAGCTATAACGACAAAGTTAGATTTTTCCATGGTTAAGTCTGCACGCTCTGACAGAGATAACAAGCCATGAAACAAACGTGTTAAACTATCTGCATCTTAGGCTCACTGGAAGGAAGACCTAAACAGCAGATTTTCCTTGTTTGTTTTATTTTGGGATTGTTTTCAATAGGGCTTTTTTTTTGTTTGTTTGTTTGTTTTTTACCTTTTAAATGCTTCAGCAGGGTTCCTCTCACACTCCCCGGGCTGCAAGAGACTCTGAATAGCAGGATCCCTTAGCTTGTCCTCGTATCCCGGGATCAGTCCGCTGCGGCATATCTGTGTGACCAGCCCTCTGATGAAGCCCCCGACACAGAGCGTGTCCGAGTCCTGCGCCCTGCAGAAGTGGAAGGCCAGCGCCTGGCGGTGCAAGCCTCTCTGCAGGTTGGCAGGTGAGCTTGGCCACAGCAACTCAGTGCACAGGGCTGTCTTCCCACTGCCGGGCCCTCCTACCAACAGCACTCCCCAGGCAGCTCCTTTCCCAGAGACAGCACCGCTGTTATTCCCAGCATTCGCTACAAGGGATGGTTTGCTGGCAGCGCTGCCGCCGCAGCTCGCTTTCTCCTGGAGGCAGTGCTGAAGCTTGTGGAAAACCCACTCCCTACAGTAAAACTGCTTTCCCTGCAGCAAGCTGGTCTGAGCCATTTTATAGAGCTTCTTCTCTGGGATGTGTCATAAGCTGTGGCACATCTTCAGCATCTCAGGAGCGGGGAGACGCGTGTTCATCGGGCACAGGACAAGCTGGTGCGCACACCTTGGCAGAGGTGACAGCAGCCAGCCCCCCTTCCTTGTAAAACTCAGCAGGAAGGGTGTCACTCCATGGGTGCTGTGCTGGGACCAGCACGGCACAGTCACAGCTCAGCTGACATCGTGCAGCGGTGGCTGGCACCGGCCCTCAGCAAGACTTCTGCTGTGGCTCACAAGTTCACGCAGCCCCATGGCTGCATCTGTGGCTCAGGCAGCTGCGAGTGTTCCCAGCGCACAGGGGAGACAATACATCTGGAAAAGCTGAGGGAAAGCCAACTTTGCAGTGTACACTAAATGCCTTTCAACTCCAGGCATTAATCTCTCTGGATATACATACAGAAGAAGCTGTCCATAATAAAATGTTCCTTCTGGGAATTTCATAAAAAAAGTGATTGCTCTTCAGAGTACCATACACACACCACAAACGTGGCAAGTATCACTGACTGAAGCAGCCAGTCTGGACAGCGAGCTTTGCAGACTTCACACATCTGGGAGAGTGTCCGAGAAGTGCTTCACATTACGGCTTCTTCTGCAGTACAGGCGGCAGGGGAAAGAAATCAACGTTTACAGCTTCTTATTTCAATACACTTGTAGTGTCTTCTTCGGGAACTTGGATTCTTACTGAACCTGTTCTCAGGTATCTCAATCGCAAGATGTCAGAAGAGACAACATCTTCCCCTAGAGCTCTGAAATAAAGGAGACAGCACTTTTAACCCTACATGCAAATCACAATTCAGTCAGCTGCGAACGCAGACAACAAAGACCAAAGTCAAGGGCTCGCATTCTTTATTTCTGCTATACTGTTAAATTCGCCAAGAGAGCCGTTTTAAAGAAAATTTGCTGTTACGAGGTGCGATCAGCCACACGCAAAAAACCCAACAATAAACAATGAGCAGATATGACAGTGGTCTCAAAACCATAGCAAGTCTTGCATTTTCTCCCGCGGGGAACCGAATATATCCTCTCACACTGAAGCATTCCTCCTAGCGAGGCTTCATCACGGAACCCTGTCCTCACCCCATTTTCCGCCTGCCGGCGTTTTTCGGGAGTTTGTGTTGCAGGGCAGCGCTGCTCCCCGCACGCTTCTTTGTTCGCGGCAGCGGCGCCGGGGTCACGGCGTGACACCCGCGACACCGCCCCGCGGCACCCCGGCACCCCGCCCGGCCGGGAGCGACCCCCTCCCTCCGGAACCCCGAGCAGCGGGAGCGCCGCAGCCCTTCCCCGGGGCACACGCCCTGTGCCCCCCGCGGCTCCGCACCCCGGGCACCCCCAGCCCCGGGGCCGCTGTCAGCCCCGCCCGGGCAGGGGCCTCCTCCCGCCGCTCGCCCGCTCACCTCCGCGGCCGCCTCGGCGCGGCGGCTCCTCCAGACGGCTCCGAGCGCCGCTGCCCGCGCCCTCCTCTTCCTCCGCCCGGCCCTGGGCTCCCGCCCCCGGGCGCCGCCGTGCCAGGGCCGCGGCCACCCCGCTCCGCCGCTGCCTCAGCCCGCCCGGTGCTCTCCTCCCAGCTCGGCGCCTCCCTCGCTCCCCCTCCGCCCGCCCCGGCCCGCCTCGGCCCGCCCCGCTTCCCCTCGGGCAGCGGGGACAGCTGGGGCGAAGTAGTGCGGGGCGGAGGAAGACGGGCGGTGCCCGAGCCGCCGCCCCGGGCTTTGTGCCGGCCCCGGGGCCGCCCTCCCTCCTCCGTCCGTCCGTCCGTCCGTCCGCGGCGCCTCCCGGCGCGGCCCTGCAGGGGGCGGCCGCGCCTCCCGCCCCGGGCGCCGTCCCGGGCCAGCTCCGCGCCCCGAAACTGAGGGGAAAAGCCCCCGGCTGGCACAGGCTCCGCGTCCCGAAACTGAGGGGAAAAGCCCCCGGCTGGCACAGGCTCCGCGCCCCGAAACTGAGGGGAAAAGCCCCCAGGGGCCCCCAAACAGGCTCCGCGCCCCGAAACTGAGGGGAAAAGCCCCCGGCTGGCACAGGCTCCGCGCCCCGAAACTGAGGGGAAAAGCCCCCGGCTGGCACAGGCTCCGCGCCCCCAAACTGAGGGGAAAAGCCCCCGGCTGGCACAGGCTCCGCGCCCCCAAACTGAGGGGAAAAGCCCCCGGCTGGCACAGGCTCCGCGGTAACACCTCGGCAGAGTCTCCTCTCCGAACCGAGCTCGGTTTGCTCCCTGCCGGTTCTCCTCGTGCCCCGAGCTGGCCCGTTTCACACAGAGCTCCCGTTAATTACCCTGACAGCCCACCCAGATCGCAGCACCAACTGAGCCTTTTCCACCTTCCCCACCTTGTTTCTGATCCAAAATCATCTTTCCGAGACACAGAGCTCCAACGGAGCATCCCACATCCTCCGCTTATGCCATGTTAAAGTGTCGCTAGAGCTTTTTTTGTGGATCCCTATAAACTCTGAGAACCAGGGACCCTAATTTGGGAGAAACCAGGGTAGAACTTCCTTTGATAGGGAAGAAAACAGGGTGGATCTTGTTCCAGGACACCTTTGCCCTTGTGAAGCCCCTTCCACCCATGACAGCAAAGCAACCGCTCTGCTCCTTTATTTTGATGGAGCAAGGGAAGGATTTTCATTAAAATTTGCTCCCCTTGCAGCTGGCTGTGTTATGATAAGGCACTTTTCCATCAAGGATCAAGGTGCCTTTATTTTAGCAGGGCTCTGTGTGGTTTGTACGCCGGGTAATTACAGCATTGTGCAGCGCACACTGAATATATCCATAGGATGCCATGGAATGATTTAGGGCCCTCCAAGTAGTGTCCCGGGGTTCTTTGCAGGAACAAAATGAAAAAATGAAATAAATTCAGTTGGTGTACTGAAGAGCTTAGAAAAACAAGTCTGTCTGCTTCTGAAAACCAGTAGAACAAGTTTGAAGAACCTTTGGAAGTAGTGAATTACAAATTCGCAGAGCAATTGGGAGTGGGGGAGAAACAGAAATAAGATTAGTAGTAAGAAAATGTTGTGTGGTTGTTTTGTTTTGGGGTTTTTTAAGCTTTCTGACTTGGTCGGGTTTTTTTAACCCTGCTCTTTAGGCAAATAATCTTCTCTGGGCTTGTTTCATTTTTTTTCTTCCCAGCTGCACCACCCTTCCATTTCGAAATGTTGGGGAGACTCAAGACTTCCAAAACTAATACGAGTTCAAGAGACTTTGAACTGTAAAATATTTTCTTTTTTCTTTTAACAATAAAAGGATAGAGACAGAAAATGGTTGGAGTGATGGGATTGCAGCTCTAGGCTGCTGAGCAGGCTGGAAAGAAAACAGAAGTTGATAGAAAAAAAATAAAAACTCACAAGAAATAATTACAGATTCAACACGTTAAGAAGCAGATCTTGGCACAAGCATTAGACTGGTACATGACCCAAGGAGGAAAAAAAAAAGAAATTGGACAATGATGAGATGCAGGGGAAGGTGCAACTTCTGCCTTTCTGATGACCGAGACACAAGTGAAAACCCAATTTAGATGAAAAGGCGCTGTCAGATTTCACAACATCCGGTGTGAATCTAGTGAAGCAGGTGGAATAACAGCATGGTGTGCTAAAATCAGATATTTAGGTGTACACATGATGGAGTTATAGATAATAACTGTGAAAATACTAACCTTTCCATGCTAATACATAAATCCTAAAACAGATGACTATAATTGGATTTTAGCATGGTACAGAAGACACAAAATAATTAACACCTAAAACTAACTGGTGGGCATTGCATCTGAGCTGAGTTTCCCTTCAGGATATCACTCTTACAGCTGACATCAGGTGTATGAAATACTTGCTGGAATTACAAACAGAAGGAGAGGGGAAGGGAGAGACAAACAGAAGTTGAGAAAAAATGTGGCAGTGTAGTTAGGCAAAATCTTGCAAAGTCCAAAACTTGACCTTTCAAAACTTTCTATGTACTAGCTAAAGGGGAATGACTCCCCCTCAAATTCCTACTAGGAAGCAACAGCATATAAACATTTTTAATGGTAAATATATTAAAAAAAAAAAAAAAAAAAAAAAGAAGAAATCCTAAACATAAGTTCAAAGGGTTAAAACCCCAAGGTTGTCATTAAGAGGCGCAGCCGTGATCTTTCATCTGTACACATGGAGCTAAGACCCTGAAGTCAACCTTCAAAAGCAAGGGAGGCATTTTGTTATCAAGATTATTTGCATAGTACCTCCTATACCTAAGATGACAGCTCAGATGACATCATCCTAGTGAATTATTATAGCTAAGGGTCAGATATTTCTGATACAATTGGGCAACCTTGTAGTTAATGAGACGGTATCAGGATAAGAACCAAACCTTATTTTTGTGGTTTTGTATAACTTAGTTTGACACAGATAGCAATGATCTAACTGGCTGCAACCTTGCAGGCTACAAAGCTGACCTAAGATAAGGCCTAAAAGAAGATGAAATACAGCAAAATTTCCTATCTGAAAAAAAAAAAAACCAAAAACAAAACCTCAAAAACACTCTATAATTTTTGTTTCTGTGGTCTGAAGCTGTGGGAACCTTCCTGGTTAATCTGAGCCACACCGAGGCTCCTGATTTTAAAGGATGGGATGTTTGTGTCATGCATGGTTTTAGTATGGTTTTGTATTTCGCTGGTTAAGGCTAAAAAAAGAAAAAAAAACTTGTAGTGGAAAGATTGCACAAGAAGTTGTAACATTAAGAAGTCTGCAGTAACGCTGGAAAAACCTGAGAGGGTGGGTTAAGCAAAAATCTTTTATGCTTTCCAAACGATTTGCCACATGTTTTGCCGAGCGTTAGGAAAGAGTGCTACGTGCTTTTCAATCATTTCACCAGTTTCAGTGGGATGTTATTTGGATAGGAAAGCAGGCAGTCCTGATGGACGGGAGAACATAATGGGTCACAATGAGAAAGGCTGATCCTTGAAGTCATCAAAATCGGAGCCATCCTGTGTGTACATGAAAACTCTGGTTTGCTTTGTGTGTGTTTTTATTGGAGCTCTGCTGTTTGGTGCATGACTCAGCCCATGGTTGGGGTGCACACACCTTAGAGCTCCTCATGTCCTGGGTAGAGCTCTGGGCAGGCAGTGATTCACATCCAGGAATAAATGTTTTGCAAGGGTGGGCCCGAGGCGTGATTATCTGCTTAAACACGGGTAGTCGCTTTAACTGCTTTTGTAACTTTTCAGTTTCTGATTTTCATGCGTCATTATCTTTTAATTCAGGTGCTTTCATTCTCTGACAGGTAAAATTAGTGAGGTTGATGGTAAATAAAGATAGTGCAGACTTAGGATAACATAGGAATATTAACATAAAAAAATTTATAGCTTCCCAGGCAAATAGTGGAAATCTTATCATATGAAGTATTCAGGCAAAAATGTTCCTCTGATACTGATGTTTCAGGTCTTAGTCCTAAAATCTGTCTAGGCTGAGATGCACTTTAATCTTAGGACTCTAGGTATCATATAAGATGCTTCCACAAAATCACCTGGAGGTCCTGTTTGTGAGTGGTCTGTGTCCAGTCTGGCAGCCACAGCCAGTCTCTGGTCCCCCTGGTGGTCCATTGCCCCAGGTCAGAATCCCTCAGCTCCTAGATGAATCTAGAGAGGATGGATGGATGTCAGAGGCCTCAGAAAGGGCTGGATAGTTCTTATTCACAATTCTTAGATCCTTCAGAGTCAGCTGGTCACTTAATCACATACTTGGGAATGGACTCCAAGAGGATGTGCTTCCTGAGCTCCTCAGGAGCTGAGTCGAGGCTGACCATCTTGTTCCTTCTCATCTTTTTTAAAGAGCAACATAATGTAGCTTGGTTTTGTTGTTTTTATCTTTTTTTTCCCTACTTATCAGGGACTTCCACTCACAATTTCGGATTTTCAATAGATGAAGGCAATAGTGTTCTTTTACATAAGAATATAGCCAGGCAGCATAATAGTTCCTTTCAGCTCTTTCCTCACCCTTCCCCATTACCAGGTAATTTGGGTAGGAGTACTATCTATCCCATCTATTGAAACTGGAGCTCAGTGAACAAAGGATGCAAGAATGATTAAGTTGAAGCAAAATTAAACAAAAGATCTGGGATAGGATCATGTGGTGGCTGGAAGGCTTGGCAAGGAGAGGAGGGAGCTGTATTCCCATTCTCCCTGAAAAGGAAACAGTTCCCATTTCCAGGCTGACAGCATTCATTTCTAGGTCATTACAGAACTGCCACCACAACATAATCTAGTTGCATTTTGGTAAAGAAGTGGCTGTTGTGCTTTGGGTTAGAAAAGGCAATTCTCTGTTCCTTGGTACACAAGGGCCAGGGTCTGTCCTGTAGCCACAGAAAAGGGAAAGCAGGAGGTTTGCATCCACATGTCCTCATTCTCTGTGCAAATACATATGTGCATTGATTACCCAGCAGTGGTGGATGTGCCTTTTGCAGCTTAATAACAGAATTAAGATGCACTCAAAAGATCTTCTGTCCATGCCTGGAAAATATAATTTGTCTCACATGTAGTTATAACTGTGCTTATATTTATTGTTCTGTGTTACTATCATCCTGTTGGTAAAATTGCTCGTCACTGCTATGCTGTCAAGGAAAACACACCACCAGATGACTGTTCAAATAGGGGACCAGTCTAAATGCTCTGCATTCCTTCAGGAGCAGCTTTTTTTTCCTTGCTCTGTGCTGACATGAGAGCACCATCCTCCCAATTGCACACTAAATTTAGTCCATGGGCTTGGAGGCACATTTTATGCCTCTGGAGCAAAACCCAGGCATTGGCTTTAAAGATTTGCTGCAGCATCTTTTTTATATGTATGTGTAATATTTATACACATACAAATATGCATCTTCACAGAACTAGGAAGATAGGAATCTTCTGATTAATAATTGATGCTCAACCTCTGATACTTACTGGGCAAGGGCTTAGCTGAGTGTCTGCAAAATACATCGTAATTTTTAGCCAGCTGCACAAAAAACCCAAAAAATCACAAACAACTGCTTTTAGCATCTAAGAAATGAATGTTGATATAGTGCTCTGGAGTGCTGTGCTCTGTCCAGTCTGTGTCATTCTAATTTCAAATATTTCTGTGTATACAGGAACATGAATCTGCTTCAGCTTCCTCCTACCTTGAAGTAACATGTTACCCAATATTTGTGCAATATGAATTGTGGTATAACATCACCATTCCACTTAATAACAGTTGACAATGCACAAGGCCAGCCAAAATTAACACTAAAGCAATGATATTCTTGAAAACAGGTGCTGCAGTTGGTAAGTTGTCCTGTTGGACGAAAATATAATTGTCTGTTCTTTGGGAAGGAAAGAATTCAGATGCTGTTAAATGATGGCATGAAAATGTCTGTGGAGTGGAAAGAAAAAAAATCCATAGCAGCAAGTCAAAAGAAAAAACTAAATAATGAAAGTGACTTTTTATGTGAGTTGGTCTAGAAGTATATTCAGTAACATTCTCAGACCAAGCATGAAAGGAATTGTTATATTCTTAGGCAACTGATTCTTACATGAATATTCAAAATAACTACAAAAACAAAAGATGTTATGCTGGCACAAGACTCTATATAAACCTAGTGAAAAATAACAAAATATTTGCTTTATGCAACACATATATAAGCTGTGAGCTTTGGGAAATTTTGTGTACAAGTAACATCAATAAATATATATACATGTATATTTCTCACATAATATCAGTCTGTGATACAGGCAGTGTCTAAACACTTGCCCTGACCTGCTCTGTGATCTTGAGCAACTCATGTCACCTTACCTGCTTCTATTTCTCCATCAGTACAATAAAAATAGTAAATCTTTCCTATCTCCTTTCTTATGCCTGGTCAAATGGCAAGCTAAAGTAAGGTTTGCCAAAATGTTTTATACCACTTCAGTAGCACAAGATAGGCAGAAACTTGCTCCAGCCAGCTAAGTTTGACTGATGTCTTATTGAATCAGCATAAACTCTTCAGGCTAAACCAGAAGTAATAAATAACCAAAATAGTTTTTGCTGTATATGCTCTTACATACTTCTGCCCTAAGCCTGTAGCAGCTCAAAAGCTTTTATGTGAGAAGGCACACTGTGATACTATAATGAGTCATTTTAACCCATTTTCTCTCCATCTAGTTTACCCTGGCTCAAGAGTTTCGTGTTATTTGTGAAATTGTGTGTTTTAAACACTGCACTGCGGTCCTTAGGCAGGCAGGCTGCCCAGGTTGGTTAGCACTGACTGCTGCCCTTCTTCTCAGTTTGTGGGGGCTCTGCAAATCAGCCCTTCAGAAGTGAGAAGATGGCAGGATTTAATTTTGCCCCTCCTTGTGAACCAGCTTCACGCACAGAGCCCGTTTCCTGTGAAGCCAGGGCACATTCCACCTTCCACCTCTTTACCTGTAAGGATGCTGCATCTATCCAATGCAAATTGGGGGTTATCTGTAAGCTCAGCTTCCAGACTTACCAGCACTTTGGAAAATAATATGCAATGCAGTCATGCCCTTTTTTTTGTTCCTTAGCATAAGGCATGCTTTCAAAAAAAGCAAATATAGATCCTCCTTTCTTTCAAGGAGACTCAAGGAACAAAGAGCACCTACCAGTGGGAGCACTGGAGGAGCCAGGAGCAGAAGGAGCAAGTTCAGAGCTGTCCTGATGGCCCTTGCTGGCAAAATTCCTCATAGGACAACTCTGGCCTTTGCCCCTGCAAAAAAAAAATTTTTCAGCATCTTCCACTGCTCCACCAAGGTCTAGTTGAATAGTTATACCAATCACTTGCAGAATTATTTCTGTGCTCATGAAGTTAGTAAATACAAGTAATCAGCATAATCCTAAAAAAACTTGTAATGTAAACTATATTTTTTCCCAGGCTGAGGCCACTAAACTCTTGTAGACACTCAGAAAATAAAATTATTCATGACAAATTGTAATCAACAGGGGTAAATATAAAAGATTTTTTAATCTGTTTCACTGCATCTATGAAACCACTTGATTAGTCCCCTTCTAACACATTTCTAAACACAGATGAGACATAGTGAGATGAAGAATTTTTAGAGCATATTTTGGATAAGTTTGCTTAGATTAATTGCAGATCTTCTGAATCTAGAAGAGGAAGCTAAAATATATCTTTAGAAATGTCCCATTAGACTTTGAAAATAGAACGAGAAAGACAAATTAATGTTGATTGAAAAACAGCATGTGCATTTTGTGTGGAAGTGAATTTAGTTTGGTCATTAGTGTCATTTGATAAGCAGAATTTCATTCCCTTCCCTTAAATAAATCATCCAGACTGTTTATTCTAATGGATTTTAGGAATCCAAAAAATTCCTTTTAAAGGGAATAAAAAGGAAAGAATCAAATTTTATTTTATTTCCTCATGCAACACAGCAAAATAACTCAAAACTTTAGTCACATACTTGCATTTCCACTTGCTATTTTCTCACATGAAAAAAAATAAATTAGGGGTTTATGGAGCAGAATTGAATTTGGTGTGTCATAATAGGAAAACCAGTTATTTCTGCACTCACCAAACACATAAGCCATGTGATTTACTGAGACTTCAGAAGGTAGAGGTAAGTCAGGAGAGATTCAGAAAGTGCATAAAATTGATTCAGGGCTGATACTAAGCTTGGATATTTGTTGGCTGTTCCTGTGAAATGTATACCAATAACAGCAACAGCTTCCACAGGTTTCCTATTTTTTGGTAATTGACAAAAAATCCACCTGAACTGAGAGATGCAGACTTTTCCAAAGGGGTTTGGATTTCAGTAGCATTTGTTTTGGCCCAGTCAGAGTCAGTGAAACTGGAAAACAAACATGAGGATTGCTGTAGAGAGCTCCTCATCAGCACTGGGTGTGATGGTGCATTCCTGAATATTTTCCTGCCCACCATTCCCTGATCTCCAAACCCTCAACTTGCATTGCCCAGCACCCTTCTCTGCCTTTTCTTTATGGCATTAGCTCACTGTAGAAATCCAAACTGAAGTCAAAATCTAGGACACAAGATCAAAGGGTTTGGGTGCTGGCTATGTGTCATCTTCATAAAATCCTGTTAATGTTCTAATGACGCAGGCAGTTGAAATGGAACCTGGGAGAGGAGGCAGAGGCCTGGCTGAGGCAGCAGAGAGTTGAGATTGTTTTATGGAGCACACTGCCCAAAATTATTAAATGATATTTAGGTGTAGAGCAACACACATCTTCTTATTTTAGCTTTCTCTTGGAAACAAGTCTCATAAAAAAGATCTAAAATGGAATTGAGGTTAAAAGAGTAAAAAATACGAATTTCATTGTACAGTTCCTCTGGAAAAAACAAACACACAAAAACTAGTCTATTGTTGAAATGCTGTATTCAACTAAGCAAATTTACCAGCTAGACCCATTCACAGATTTATTCATTTAGGTCGGAAAAGACCTTTAAGATCACTGAGTCCAGTCATTGTTCACTTCCTTATAGGTGAGATCCTGAACCTGCAAGAAGAGTGGAAAAAAAGCCCAAAGTCCATTTTGCTGCACAGTCATAAGCAGCAGAAAAAAAGCCAAAGATAAATTGTCAGCAAGGCTGTACTTGGTCTTGGCAAAAACCACTCCAGTACTTGAGTGCTGAATATACTTGGAAACATTCAGAGGTGGCACACAGGACCTTGAAGCTGAGGATTTAGCAGAGGAAAAAAATAATGGAAGGATTTAAATGGATTAAGGGGGTAATGGGACCTAGGCAGAAGGAGGTGGAGATAACTTTAGCTGTCTTGTAAATGAGAAGAGCAAGAGATGATAAATGGAGTTCTGAAGCCTCCACAGATTAAATTATCTGAGTGGGAGTCAGGTGTGAATTGCTGGGGAAGTGCAGGCACTGAAGGGATTTTTGTGTTTGCTGGTGCAGGCTAAGTTTCCCTTCAGGTGACACAGTCAGTGGTGGAAATGCTTGAAGCTGTGTCTCATATTATCCAAGGCCTGGGGAATAATTTTCAGTGTGAGAAGGAGCCTTTAGTGTCTCACTAGAGCTCAGTGAAGTGAGACAGAAGGGAAGCACAAAAATCAACCTTGACAAACGTAGGAAAAAGTCATTAGTCACCATGGCAAAGACAATCTTACTATAAAGGAGAGGATTGAAAGTGGTCTGAAAATAACTGAGGAAGCTGCCTGTACAGCAGATAGACATGCACTAGAAATCAGAGTGTATCCATGACATCAACAGCTTTTCAATCTCATTGCTGGGACCCTCATTTAAAAATAATTTTGCAACTGTTTTCAGCTTAATCTGTGTTTCTCAAGGGGTAAGAACCCATTTGGTGCCTGGGACTCCACTGTCATATCTGCTGTGTTTTTCTGCAGTTTTTAGCAATTATTTATTCTCTTCTCCTTTCACCACTAATCACTATTACTTACAGTAAATCAAACCAAACTGATTCATGCCAGGTTTATCAGAAGTTCTGCCAGGTTTTGTCAGAAAAATAGGAAATAAACTCAATGATTTTCTAATTAAGAATGATAAATTATGGCTCTATATGAAGCCACTATATTAACTATCCATGTTAAGACACTCATTAATGCCATTGCCATAATAGGAAAACAATCATTTCCCTCCTTTGACAAGTGTTCTAGATCTCAGAAATCCCTGAAAGTCAAGTAGATGCCTTTAAGGAAAGCCAATATCTAAATGTCTATTTCCAAGGAATTTTAGACTGGTCTGTGTTTTCTCTTGCACTGTATTCACAGCATTAAATTCAGTGGAAGAGGATTAAGTATTTTACTACTAATTCAGCATCTTATTACTGGAGGTAATAGCATTCATGTGTGTCAACAGCTTGATAATCCTATTGACATAAACCAAAGTCAGATGTGAGCAGTACACAAGGATGCTGGGGACTGCAGCAGTTGTCCAAGCAAGGCTCCATCCTCCCATCAATATTTTTTTTCACCTGTTCCACACTTGCATTTTCCCCTTGTTCAAGCCATGCACCTGGGCTGGTTATGTTTTTAGTGTTTTGGTTATGTTTTTAGTGTTTTGGTTATGTTTTCAGTGTTTTGCCTTCCCACCACCAAATCCCCAAGCAGCTCGTTAAGGAGCTTGTGTGATTCTTCCAAACCTTCCTCAAGATCCACCCACGCCACCAAGAGTAATTCCCTGCCAGTGAGATCAAATTCTGTTTAATCTGGAAATTTAATTAGGCCACGGCAATAGGTGTTTCTTGAATGCCATAGATTAGGAGGATTAATCAGATGTGCGGGAGGTGGGCGGTTGGTATTAGTAAGGCAAAATTTGTTTGCACTAAATGTACAGGCAGCTCTGGAACTGCCAGCCAAAGCAGAAAGAAAGGATTTGCCTTGGTGCTGTTAATGAGAAGTAGATTAGTAGAAGCTGTGCAGTTAAAACAAAACAAAACTAAAGCAGCCACCGCTTTAAGCCAAGCAGAGGAGTGCAAAAACAGTGTTCATTTTTAATAAATACAGCATCACTGGCTGCTGACTGACAGCTTCAATGTTATCTCACTATAAATGTCTAATAATTGGTTGGGTAATTTGGCTTTTTGAAGAACATTATTAACTCTATTAGAATTACAATCAACTGAGGAAATCAGATTCCTAAATACTCTGAATCCAATGCCTGCTTTTCTACACAGCCTTTGGAAGGGAGCAGGGACGATGAGCGCAGGCAGAGTTAGAAAAAGGCAACACAAGTGGTTTTAGAAACTCAGACTTTTCCATGGCTTGTGGCTGAATGGGAAGTGTTTCCAGTTCCAGAATGGGCCAGAGCCCCAGTAAAAACTCCTTCCCTGTGTGGGCAGCAGCATGGAGTGGGAGCTGGCCCAGCGCTGCAGGGAGAGCAGCGGCAGCAGCCTCATGGACATGGAGTGGGAGCAGCGAGTGCGTGTCTATAATTACATTCATGTTCTCATTACAGAGCCAGATGACTCCAACACATGTTGCTGCTGTTCCTGGGAGCATAGAAAATTTGGACCACACCAGTTGCCACAAAAATGTGTAGTGGCTGTCATCGCTCTGGTTTGTAAGCAAGGCACATTGTCACCTCTAGGAAAACCCACTTCATTAATAACAGCATCAGTGTGACACTTCCATTTAATCCTAATGGCTTCATAATTATTAATTACTGTCACTACAGAAGCAAAATCCCAGGGAAGGTGGAATCTCAGTCATATCATTCTTCACAGTTGCCAGGTATTTTTGGATTACTTTATCCAGGAAGGAAAAAAAAAATAAAAATCAGTCATTACTGTTGAGAAACAGTCATCATTAATATAGAAAAACTGAAAGAGTTATTGAAGATTCTTCTTCCAGCCTTAAAAAAATAGAATTATGAACAGCATTTCCTTTAAAAAATGTTATGACAATTCAGTTTGTTCAAATCACACCTTGAAGTTGTCAGTGTGTTGAGCACACACATAAAATAATGTTGTTCAACTTTGGACTAAATCCTGCTGAGTTAATAATCAGGCATGATCCTCATTGTCAGTGATTTGCAAATTTATATTCTATTACTAATAGCATCTGTGCTAATTTTAATCTGCATTCTCCTATTTAAGCTTTTGGTACTTCAAATATTTAATTTAAATTAGTGAAATGAAACCAATTTTTTATTTTAATCAAATTGTGTTTTCAGATTATTTGAACTGTGCTCATTGCATGTAGGAAAGGTCTCATTTAGCAAGTCAAGGGAGAAAAATCCAAATTGTCTTCCACACAGTATAATTTTTTAGAGTTAGTTTTTCAAAATTATGGGGTACTTTGAGAGGAAGGATTTCTGATGTATTTCAAATGTGTCAATATTTACATCTGTTATTAGCTTTTCTCTTTTTGCTGCATTAAACAGATTCTGTATTTAGAGAAGATGAAGCAGACTGACTCCCTGTATTTTTCCCCACCCTAAAGAAATGAGCCAGATTACAGAGGACCAAGATAAAAGTGGATGAAAAATGGATTAAGCTACACATATTTTGCTCAGTGAAGGGGCCTGATAATATATAAATGCCATAAATGCTATTTTTAAATAAAGGTTTCATATTAAATTGTTTTTTTCAGACCTTTCTATGGAGGTGGCTTTGAAGAATGGCAGCATTAGCCTGAAGTAACCTTCACCTAAATCTCAAACTTCCACTGATGTGTTTTAGATCTACCTTTGTGCCAGAGGAAGGCATGTAAATGCAGACATTTAGCACATGCTTATCTACCCCACAGATGTCTCTCTGCCTCTGAGAATCCAAGTTATTCAAGGAAGAATATCGTGGATTACTTAGACACCTATTAAAAATTTGATCCTTAAAGCTAAATTGCTTTCCTTTAGGTCTTCAGTGCATGCAACCATTCAGATTTATGCATAATAAATATATTCATATGGAAAACCCACTGTAAGTCTTCATTGAAATGTAGAGCTCTTTAAAGCATCACTTAATATCAAATTTGTTTTGTCATGGTCTATTTATAACACAAATAGGCAAACTTTATAAACAGCTTGGTAAAGAAAAAAAGATTACTAACCAGCAAATTTTGGATAAGAATGAGTGCCCCTTCACATACCCACATCAGCACTGTGAAATTGAGAAATGTTTCTGAAGCAGCACTCAAGGAGCACCAACACACCTTTATTAAATAGATGCTGATAAATGCATTTTCCTGTGGAAAATGCTCAGGAATGCCCTGCAGCAAGGCAGGACACAGCAGTGCAGCATTAAAAACAAGGACTTGTGCTAGAAACGTGGGACTAGAAATGCTGTAACTGCTGTTGAGGGTCTAGAGAAGCATTTTGAGGAGTTACAGACACCCCAAGCACAGAAGTATCTGGAAAGATGAGGTTTATGGCCATAAAACCACAAGCCTGTCTCACATGTGTCCAGGCAGGAGCAGTGTACCAAGGCTAGTGATGTACTGAGGCTCTTCAGAGTCAGAAAATTGACAGGGGAGAAAAGTTAGGAAGCCTTGATAGGGAAAGGTGAAGTCTATATTCTAGGACATGAGTGGAATAGCAAACTTTGCTCTAAAGGTGAAAGCCCAGTGGTTAGCAGTAAAAAACAAGGTCCCAGAATGGAAGAATTTAATTACAACACCAACTACAGGCTCTGTAAAGAGTTCTGGGATGTGGAAGACAGCACAGCAAAAAGGAGGGCAGTGTAGGCTTTAATTAAACAGAGAGCACAGAGCTGGCCCTCTAAATCAATCATTATTTCTTGGAGGCAAGGACAAGTGCAGAGCAGTGCAAATGTGTGAAGAGAATTTTGGTAACAGCCCTGCAGATTTCTCTGAGGAAAATGCTTTGACAGATGCCGAGTGGGACTGCTTCTCCTTATGCTGAACCCAAAGGCAACAACAACAAAAAAAATTAAAATTACTTCATGGCATCCAAGGAAATTGCAAAAGAAATCTTGATGTGTAAGGCTTAGAGTTTATTTTTGCCCCAGGTTTGGAGGGAGGTATTGGAAAGAAAACAGACTGATAATCTGATTCAGGTAGAATTGGAGACATCACTTTGAGCAATTCAGAACAGTTTTCTTCCAATGCAAAGAAAAACATTGTCTTGGTCATCTTGCACACTTAAACACAATTAAAACATTGGTTCAACTCTTGATGGGGTTTAAACAGAATCAGAGGGATAAAACTGTTATTTATCCACACCCATATTTCAGTCAGAAAAGGTTAAAAAATGTGTTTGTTTAAAATCTTGCCAGCTCTGCACAAATTTATGGCCATTTGTGAACATAAAGTACTCTAAGCATGTAGAGTGCTTAGACACATTCTTAAAAATTAATCTGTTTGTAGCAGAATAAACCTTTTGTTTCTCACTGACATGAGTGCCATCCCATGCAAGTAGCTGTGTCCAAGAAAAAAAGGAAAATTACCTTTTTATCTGTAGGTAAGAAGGCATCCTCTGTATTTAAGTTTTCTTATGTACCATCTGATGTGGGATTGTGGTATGGCAATATTTGGTCACAATTTCTTTGTTGGCTCATCCTTCTAGTTGGCTGCTCAGTGTTGATGTGGATATTTAGTTTTGGAAAGAAGGAATTACTTGACTGGACAAAGATCTAAGTTTGGAAGGCTCCACGTTTTCCAACAATGTGTTCTGCAGCCCAATTAACAGTGGAAAAAATATTTGGGAAACTGGTCAGCTACTTCTAGGACATGCTAAAGTCTTTTTACTGAGGGAGAAGACCTCAAATCAAACACAGATAGAAATATTTAAAAATAAATGGAAAGATTAAAATATTAATATTAAATAGAAATATTTAAAAGAACCTTATTTCAGGAATTGCTTCATTTTCTCCATTTGAAAATGAAAATGCAAGATAATAATGTGCTAATGTGACTTACTGCCTTATCAGGGGTTCCTAAGATAAATATCCTTAGATCTTGACCTTTCCAAGATTTGAAGACCATACTTAAATCTTTTGATTACTTTTCTTCTCCAGAGGAACTGAATCCCCTTGCTATAGTGCAGCATGTGAATTAAACCTCTCTTATAACTATGAGATTTCTAAACCCACCATTAGCTATGGCGGATTTTTTTTTTTTTCCAAATAGTTGCCAAACTTTAATTCTAATAAGTGTGTCAATTAATGATATTATATGAAATGCAATGGTGAAATGAGCTTGCTAAATCATTTTAAATATGTCAGCTGCCATAAGTCAGGCTTTACTGGTGTGCTCACACCCAGCAGTTTTTAAGGTGTAAAGGATGGGTAAAGACTAATTTCTGCCAAGGAAAAGCTCCTTTCTTCCTAAGGAAAAACTCTAAGTGAATAGGAATTCATAGAAACAATTACACTTTTCTGCCTTTACCCTCAAGTAACATGGGACAAAAGAGTATTTTACAGTGATTTTGTTATATTTAACTGAACAACTTTAAAGCCTTTTCTTTCCATTTATTTTAATGTCTACAACCTTCATTTTTAACAGCCTGGGTTTTATGAGTTAACTTGCAGGGACAGGTGATTTAATGCTATTGAATGGTACAAATCCTTTTCCAGGATGAAAGGAATCCCCAGAGAATTAATGGAAAATTCCCTTCCTTCTTTCCATTTGTCCTGTCTGTCCCTGCAACAAGATAAAGTTTCATTTATCTCTGAGGATACTTATGAACACATAAGAAATTAATTAATATTGCACACTGATATATGATTTAAGAATTAGGTATTTTCAGTACTGGAGTGCTTTTATAACTTCCTGTGGCATACTAGAAGGCCCACTGGAAAACTAATTCAGGGAAAATGTTTTGGGATTCAAAAAACCCCCAAGAGAATGGATTTTCTTCTCTGTCTACAAAGGCAAGTCTTGGACATGACTAAGGCACTTAAAGTTTGATTTTTAATAATCTTTCTGGCAATTAATTGTATTATATTCTACAGGTGGTTCCATTAAAGTGGAATAAGTATTTTATAGTCAGTTGTAAGAATGAGGCCTTATCCCTCCCTCAGATATAGGGTAAATGGAGAAAAAGGATATTAAATATGAAGATTTGAAGAGTCACAAGAAAACAAAAATTAATCAGTTTAGCTTTTTCACTGACACATATATAATAATAATTAATGTAACAAAAATTCAGATGTACCAATCTGAATGGCTCATTGGTCAAAGGATCAAATTAAACATCTATTACAATATACTTCTCACTTTTAGTCAGTTAATATGTTCAACAAAATGTTCATATTTCTAAACCTAGAATTTAAAAGAAGTTCTTATTTTACAAGTTGAAATTTTGCTGTCAATAATAAATTAAGAGCCCCAAAATGTTTCAAGCTCTGTTGTGGTAATCTGGAGGAGCACATAAAAAGCAGTGAAGATACCTGAATGTTTCTTTTTAAACAACAGTACAGGAGAGACAAAAAAAAAATCCCAAAATCCCACCCCCAAAAAACAACAACAACAAAAAAAAACACCAAAAAAAACCCCAAAAACAAACCAAAAACCTCCAGTAAGAGCTAAATTCTTTGCAGTTTTGCATCCTGTTAAGAAACTGCCTGACAAATCACATTCTCAATCCATTTTCAAATAATCCCTAGAAGGGTTAGAAGGGTTAACTCATAGAAGTTGTATCCTATCCATGATGTAAACCAGATGCAGCTTTATTACTGACTTATTTCAAAGAATTGGGTATTTGATGTTATCTAACATTTTCTAAACATTAAATAGAATTTAAAAGGTATGACTGAATCTAAAGTACAACTGGTAAAATTTCCTTTACTTCTTAATTACCTGCTTGCTGTGGTGTTTCCATGAGTCCCTTTAGAAACTTTGTGCTCTTCCATTTTCAGAACTGCCTGGCTGAAATATCAATGATTAGGCTCTTTTTAAGCAAATATTTGCTCTTTAGCAAAGTTCCTGTGTTCAGGAGACAAGGAGTATTCCTCCCTGAAATCACCACCTTTTTTAAAAAAATTGCTTGTGTACCTCAAAAAAAAAAAAAAAAAAAAAAAAAAAAAATCCCCAGAAGAATTGTCACAGTAATTTTTCAAAAGTTTTATTTGGTTTATTACCTGCTCCATTTCTGCACCCACAGGAGTCACCAGCCTGTGCACTCTCTGCACTTCCAGGTCCCTTTGATTTGCTTTTCTAAGATTCCAATTGGAAGCAGAGTTCCCTATGCTGGCATACCAGGCAGGAAGGAAGATCTTCCAGGGTAAGGACTGGTGGCAAAGGCAAATTGCCCAATTCTACCCAAAACATGTGAGGAATGAGGTAATATGGGCTATTCCTCCCACTCCCTGCAGGATTTCAACAGAACTGCAGCCAGCTGAAGGCATTGATCTCAGGCTGCAGTCCTCTTGGAAGGTTCTCCAAAGAGTGGGAAGTTCATTTACAGAAGAATTAAAGCCCTGTTTCAAACCTCAGCACTTTCTAGTCCAAGCTCTTTTGGCATCTTTTTCTTCCTAGAGTCACACAACCAAAATAGTTCTCCCTGAAGGATGCAGAGGGAGACACTAATTACATATTTTCTCATTTAGTTTTACCATCTCTTGGGACACAGTCACTTACCACAGGCATGGGTGTACTGGAAAGCAAATAAAATTGGTGTCCACTGGTTCACCTCCTGAAGAACAGGGAGCAAGCCAGGCCATGACTGCAGTGTTATGGCAGGAATACACAGTTCTGACATCCCACTTACTAGAAAATCCAGGTCAATGACAAACCATCACTTGGCACCCCCCTTGTCAAGAGGGTTAAATGGGGGCTTTCACTCGAGTGTAAAACCCCAAAAACCAGAGCACTGAGCAGCAGGGACTGTGCAGCACAGCACCCAGGCCTCTAAAGCTCCTTTTGATCACCAACACACCCTCTCTTACTCCTGTACAACTCTGAATCAGCTCCTCTGCATGAAAGAGTTCAGCCTCTATTTACAGAAACAACTTCCCCAAGTTTTATCAGTTCCAGCTTTAATGCTCGTGCTTTCAAAACCACAAAATATTTTAATTCCTAAATCTCCGTGGCTCCTTTTCAGAAAGTGTTCCTGATGATGTCCCATTGATAGTGTTTTGTGTTAGGAACATCTTGAAAGAAAACAGTATTTGCCATACACTTTCTGCATGCTTTTGCCTTTGTACTAATCAACCATCTGCGCCCACAATCTAGGTATTTTCTCTCTCAAATTCTTTTATCATGTCTCATGGTTTATTCAGATGAGCAAATGATGACATTCACCTCTGAATCCTAGGAATTTCACCTCTGAATCCTGCTTGTCTTGTAGAAGACCTAGCAAAGCATTATACCTACATAAGGTTTTAAATAATTCTTGGTTTGATTCACTAGTTCATGACATCCGTAGATCATTACTTCATAAAGCAATTTATGGCAATAAGATGTTCTCCATTAGCAAACACAAGTCAAAGGAAAACAAAACACACACAGAATGAAAAAGATCTTAAAGCTACATGTTTTCCATGACAGGAGATGGGAAGATCTCCAGTGGAATCTTAATTTAATTCAAGCACTGCAGACTGCACAACTTGGGTTGCTATTTTTCCCTTTTGTACAAAGTAAAGCCTTTAACCTGACCTTGGAAAGAAAAAACATCTAAAGAGGCTTTTGTCCTGTAGAACACAAAAAACCCCAAGATTTCCTATGCTGTGATTATTTTTCTCATTAGTCAGTCTTGCCTTTAAAAATAATCAACAAAGCCATGACATTTCCTTTGAAGCTTTGGAGTGAGAAGAGTAATGCTATCAACAATAATTTGATCATGCACTAGTCAACATTAGTCTTTATGTGGTTTGAATTTGCCTTCAGCACACTCCACATTCCAAAGAGTCACTACAAGGAGCTTCAGAGTTCAAGCAGTGTATGGATTCCAGAAGGCTCTTCCTCATGCCAGTAAAAAAATGGATTTTTTCCCAAAGAAACAAGTGGCATGTGACTATTCCCTTAGAAGACTTGTAAGGTTCCATGTGGAAAAATTGGACAGTAGGATTTATCACCTTGAACATCAGGGAAACTTTGTTCTGATAGGAGCTTGTTTAAAAGGTGTTTTTTAAAGACTTCCTAATTTAGGAAGTCAGAAATGAGATTCTCATAAAACCATCAGAAAATAACCTGTAACAGTAGTCTTTGAGCTGAAATTGTGTATGACATAAGCAAAGCCATATTAAAATCATTCAGGGACAGCAACTTACACAGTCAGCATGTAGCACTCCACTGCTACCTACATAACATTTAATTTTATCTTACCTTCAACCATCCTACCTGGAATCCTTGCCCTGTGAAGCCTTGCAAGCTGATTGTATGCAAATAGAAGAAATTACAGAAATTCTGGGTGCTTGAGATGCTTTGTCCCTCTGAATCTGAAAGACCTCTCAGTATCACGGTGGGAATGCATCAAGACCTGGAGTTTGCCTGGATTTATGGAATATCAGGTCTTGGATCCAAACATGAAGTACCCACCAGTCCCCCAGCCAATTTCAACTTGTTTTTCCAAGTGCTGTTGTTTTTTTCTCAGTCCTGTGTGTCTGCTCTAGGCTATCCAGGAGACAATCCCAAAAAAAAACCCCAAATTTTAGCACTGAGTTGCTCATCAGCCCCAAGTGTATGGGAGCCACAGAAAGGAGAGGAAAACACAAATTACACCTGTAGCCTGGATTTGGTGTTCCCAGCCTTTTTCTGTGCCAGACAAGCAGTTTCTCCAAACACAGACCCATGCATTCTTTTTATGCCTCTTCCAAATTATTCTGGAATTTTCTGTCTTCCAGAAAAGTGGCTTGACCCATAGCAAAGGTGTTCTGAGATCCTGAGAGGTGTAAGGCAGCTCAAAATGGAAGAGATTACTTTATTTATTGTTATCTGTTTATTTATCACCAGTCTTTAAAAAGCTTCTTTGTGCTGCCATGGCTTGAGTGGAGGCACTCTTTGCTTTTGGCAAAATGTGTGAGGAAATTCCCTTTCAAACTTGCCACAGGTCTAAGTATCCCTCTTAGAACTGTCAGTAATTGAATTTTATTGCACAACAGAAATGCTCTGTTTACTGTATTGTAATTAAACTTCATGAAAGACACCAAAAAATGGCAAGTATGAGCAGCTTAAATTTAAGTGGAATAGATGATGGATGTATTCACACAAAACCTCTAAACTTGTATGTTTTCATAAACAAGATGCTTGTTGTCTCTCTAATCTTTGGGGGTTTTTTCTTCTTGTTTTGGTAGTGGCTGTTTATGTAGCAATGCTAGCAGACACTTGATCATTCTTCTGATTTTAATTACTCCTGACATATTTTGTTTAAAATTCCACACTGCTGTTGTAAGACAGTTTTACTGTAGACATTGCTTAGTGATATTTCTCCCTGATGAAAACATCACAGTTAGAGGGCCCTTAAGGTCAAATATTTCCTGCTGCAGCTCTGGAAGTTCAGGAACTTCCCACCACATTTATTAGTGTTTTGTTTTCAGATAAACTTCCCACAGAAGAAAAAAATACAGGCCTTAAAAATTAACTCATGATATGTTGTGAAATCTTAAGGGATACTTTAACGTGGAAAATTGGCAGTTTCATCTTCTAATTTTCTCACTTGCTAGTGGAAGGCATATTCTTTTTTAGGTTAATTTATTTCCATAGCCCAGTTTCCTTTCTGGCTTCAGAGGATGAAATAGCCTGCAGCTGGAAAAGGCAATGTGAGTTATTGAATCCAGTATTATATTACAAATAATCCCATCATCGATCTTCCACCCCCTTAAACGTGGTAAGGTGTATTTGTGGGCAGATGCAAGAGAGCAAAACAGGACAGTTTTGTTCCTTTATTGGCTCTGCAAAGTGAAATCTTTCAAGTCTCTCAATGTTCTCAAAAGTCTTGAGGACACCTGGGACCATTCATGTCATCTCAAGGTCCTCTGAGGATGCTTTGCTATTTATAATGCTTTGTATTTATAATACAGGAAAAACTTTTCTGTTAGAGGAGCTCATTGCTTCTGCATTCTGAGGCAAATCTGTTTTCCTTTTCCTGGACATTCTGCATTAAATATAATATTTTATATTTTATAAACTGCCATAGTCACTGAGATACAGCTTAGAGTGTGAGGTGAGGGACATTCTTTATTCTTTGCCTTGGAGGCAGAAGAAAATAGTGGGGCAGAAGATGGGGGAATGAAGGCTGGAGGCACAAACACATCTGGAGGAGAAAAACGCTGGAGTTTGGTCTCTGCTTCCAATATGCCTTTTGCATTAAAGAATAAAATAATAAAAGAGCCTTATTTAGAGGGATTCATATTTTTGATAGATAGGTAGATATCCTGTTTCACAGATATTTCATTCTTAGAGTTTGTCATTGAGAATATTTGTTCTCCTGTGTCTTCATCCCCTTGAAAGGCAAGTCTCTCAGCCAAGCAGGTCATGTCAAAAGCTGTTTGAAGTCCTTGTGTAAAGAGAAGTGTCCAGGGGACACACATTTCACTGAGGGCAAACAATTATCTTTGCATGGGAAGAAAACCCTTTGGAGGCCCTTCCCTGCCTGGCTTTTTGTTTGGGAAAGCAAGATGTGAGTCAGGACCTCAGTGCCATCTGATGGGTCACCTCTCTGGGGGCTGATGGAATCTCAGCTATTCCTCTGCACTTCCCTTCCACAAGTTCTCATTTTCCTCTCTCTCTCTTTTTTTTTTTTTTTTTTCCTCCAATTTCTCTGTCTCTCAGAACATATTTCAAAGCAATTTCCTAGCAGCATGACATCTTTATGGAATGTAGGGTGATCTTCAGCAGGTTCCTGCCACGCTCAGAGGAGGCTGACACATCTCAGCTGGATTTGCAACTTGGCCTAGATAATGATATTCTGTATAAAAATATGTTTTCTCATAGCTCATTTGTCTGTTCACGTTTGGGTAAGCAAGGTTATTTTCAGCTGAGGTTATGCACGAAGATTGTGATGAGAAATGCAATTTGGAAACAATGTCTTCACACTGGCAGCATTATCCATTAGAGGTCCACTCTGAATCTCATTTTTCTTGAGTATACTCAGATGATTTGAATAATTAAAAAGCTTAGCATAACTTGAACTTCTGTGTACGAGAAGTCTGGAGGAAATTCTGTCATTCCAGTTGGGGATCAGAAACCATGTTTTACGGTGAAAGCTGCAATTTTGAATAAATATAGCAAAGCATCATTTGGATATTCATTGATCAACATTAGAATCATAGCTTTATGCAGAAACAAAAGAGTTTTTAATAAAATAGTAACAATAATGATGATGATGGTAATAATGAGTACAATGCTAAGAGATTTCCATTTGCTTGCATAATTGCCGTAATTATGTTTACATACAATAATTTAAGAATGCAAAATTCTCAGAGAAAAAAGCAGAGAGCAATTTAGTGGTGGTAGGGCTAGTTCCTAGAAAAATATTGGACACAGTTATCAATAGATAATTATAAAAGCAGAAATTACAACAGTGTCATCAGCTACAGGATTTAATGACTTCTGAACACATGGTATCTGTTCAGAAATCCTAGGATTTTATATTGGTTTACTATGACAAGAAATAATTGGATGAAGCTAGAAAAAGAATAAGTCAAAGCAGTAAGAAAAGCTTACCAACAGTAAAAATTTGCTCATCTGGGGAGGGATGTAGTTCCTGTCACTCAGTGTCTTGACAATATTGCATAATCATCTAGTGTAATGAATATGAACCTAATTAACCTTCCCCAGGGGGACAAGGTGGCCTGAGGAACACCTCTCACTCCTAAAATGGTGTACTGTACTTGCATTGCTGCTCTCTACCTGCAATGTTTATCTCCAGACCTGAATCCAGACTTGCACCGTGGTTTAGAGATGTTCAGAGATCACATTAGAACAGGTGTCACCTCTGAGAAAGGCAGGATTTTCCATGGAAATGTCTGAATTCATGCAGCCCTGCCCATCAGTAAAAATGGTTTCAGTATTAAAAAAGAAAATGTCTATTAAATTGGTTAAAACTGGCTTGAATTAATTTGCATTTGAGGTTCTCTGTTCTACTCACTCTCCTGTACTGATCAAAGGTAGATATTGCTTTGAATTTACTCATGAAATATGAGTCCTCAACTGGAAAGTTTGGAATTAGCCAAAATATGTGTGGTTGAAGGCACCTTTGAGTTCAGTTGAAAGTGAAAAAGCAAGGGAAGGCCAGGTGAATTCTGACATGAGGTGGTGAGCTCCAGCTGCAGAGTGAGCTGGAAAGGAATCCAGGTCTGAAAGGCACCATTGAGCCAGTAATGGCACTGGGATGAGCAGGAATCCTGCAGAGTGTGGGTGCAGAGAATAAGGGCAGCTCCCTGACCTCCCTTTTGGCACTCCTTGCCTGGCCAGAAAACGCACACACAGTACATGCAGGTGATTAATGAGCTGCAACTAATTAAAAAGTGCTTGGATTTCCATCCAGGCATCGTATCCATATCTGTATTCCAGAGAGACCAGCTAGCTTACTTCTAACTTGCTAAAGCTCCCTGCTTGTTAGGAAATGAGATTTGGGCTATTTTCTCAGTTAACAAACTGAGGTACAGCAGAGGTAACCATGATGGAATCTGTTGAGAGTGGAGCAAACAAAGGATAGGCTGGTGTGGAAGCTGCAGCCATCCATCCCTGGGTGGGGTGGATTTCCCAAAACAGCCCCCACGTGAGCAGGAGCATCGCCAGCAATTCCCAGCCCAGCTCCCTGACCTGCTGCACCTCACCTAATTGTGTTTGTCATAACGAGCTGCAGATATAATTAGAAGTGTGAGAGCAATGAGAGAGGTTGTGGGTTTGTTTCACACCTTCTGATAAATGGGGGAATAATTAGATCCAGGGTACTGCCGCATGGCGTGCTGTGTGGCTGATTCCAAAAGCATGGCTTGAGAGGAGAGTGGGATTGTCTGAATGACTCTGGAAAATTGTGTTCAATCCCCAGGCACTTGGAAACATAATTTCATTTTTATATGAGAAATTCTAGCAATAACTGTGCGGAATTTTTACCCATTTGGGGAATTATGCCATTTCTACTTGGTGGAGAAATATGAGTGCCTTGGTATGTTTAAAGGGAAGAATAGTGCAAAAGATGTCAGTAGCTTTGGTCATTCTGATGTTATAAAAAGACAAGTCTAATCAATGAATATTTGTTGATTTTTTCAAACTTAACAAATTTTTCACACCAAATATCTCTCTGAATATATCTTGGAGACCAGTCCTTATGGACTCATCACGATTTTGCTGTTGCATTTGACCATGCTTCACTACACAGCAGGGTAGTTTTGTGGGTCAAACAAATCTGCAGCTTGGAGACTTGTTACTTAAATCTACAGACTGGGAATGAGCTGCCATTTCTCCTGAGAGAAGGAGAGTGGCAAGAGATATCTCACCTTTTTTTTTTTTTTTTTTTTTTTTTTTTAAATAGCTAACAGCTGCTCATGATAGCTTTGGAGATCACTTTGTCTCCTTGGTCACAATGGGTCTGGCTGTGAAAATACCTGTGAAATTACTCCCTGAATTTTGGGGGTAATGGTTGCTTGTGTAGGGGTCCTGTGATGGAAAAATAAATAAGGGGGAAAAAATAAAAAAAGAGGAAGGAAAAATTTGCTAAACCCAAGCATCCCTAGCTATGAACACCCTGCTGTAAAGTGAGAGTGACTTGTCCAGGGTCTGTGACAATTTACAGAATTAGAATATCCAGTCCCTGATCAGCTGAATTATACTGACAAAAGCTGCCTAGATACCAATATGCAATAATCCTTTTCAGCATGGAGATTTAACCAGAAATGACAGCTCTCAAATTCTTATAGCATCATTATCTGTGCCCAGAAATAATCTTGGGAAAATAACACATGAATCTCTACCAGAGGCACTTGGAAGCAAGAAACTTGAAAAGCAGTTTCACATTGCTAAATTCTACAGAAAAATGCTTTGCCATACATTGTGCACTATGCATGACCTGCACATATTGCATATGCAGTAAATGCATTGGTCACAAGGAAACTCCTCGTGTTTCCTGCTCCATCAATAAAGGAGATGGGAAGAGCAGACAGGCTACTATAAACAAGCATTCTCTCAGGGAGCTTAAGAGTGACTTATTTGAAGGAAAACTACCATAGGATCTGTCATCTAATAAAAATGATGACTCAAATGTGGTTTTTTGTCTTGTTCAGGTCATATAGTCCTATTCCATTTTTATACATTTTACTGGGTCTCTGAGTGTCTCTAGCAGAATGTGATTGCTTGGCATGATAAAATTAAGGACAACAAATCTGCTGTGCCTTATAGCATCTTATATATGGTATTGACAAATTCATCCACCTCAGAAATGAACAATTTGTGATCATTTGTACTTTTCTGTGCCTTGTCACAGCATTCAAAGGGATCAGGAGCCAGGCAGAGGTGTCAGGATGCTTTCATTGCTCTTGGTGCTGAAGAGGAGCAGACCCAGCTGGCAGCAAGCCTGTGCACAGCACCAGTCCCTCTCTGCTCCCTGCAGTGTCTGAGATATTCCCTGAGAGCCAGGAGGGATTTCTGATGGAGCCTGGAAGTGGCTAAGCCACACAGCAGGGTGATGGTCAGAAAGAGAGGGGGGAAAAAAAGAGTTTCTTGGGGAAAAAGCTTCAAAGGGTAAAACTATTGACCCTCAACTGAGCATTGCACTCTCTTCTTGGACTCCTCTGCCACACCAGGAGTTTACTACAGTGCCACTGTAGGCACAGCCACGCCATCCTGAGCTCATGCAATTGTTTTTGCATGTTCAAAATTTCTCCCAGAACCCTCAGACCCTTTCTGTGACCAGCCAGAGACAGACGTTACTGTGGTGGCTCTACTGATGGCAGAGACATGGGAACTTGCAATAGCCAAAAGTCTAAAAAGCAGTCCAAAAATCTTGTATTAACTCTTCTAGTCATGTTTTCAGCTCTTTCCACCTCTTATTTTCATGGGATGTCCTCAGTACAGCTCTTATCTCCAAAGAGGGGGTTAAACAACAGACTTACACAGTTTAAACCTTGCACTCAGCAATTCTTTAGGATCACTTTTACTGTGAAATATGAGCACAGGTTCCCTTTTATTTTTATGTTGCTGGCTTCTGTGGGAAAGTATAGCATTTTATTGAGGAGATTAATGCCTTGGGACACTGTATATAAGAACTCAGGCTGACAGATATTTAAATATGTTACCAGAAAAATAAGTTCAAAAATACTGCCAAGCATAGGCTTTGTTCTATAATACCCCTGCATTGCATATATTATTTTTATTATGTTGGACTGTTCCTGGCCTGAATTCCAGAAGAACCCTGCTCCTCAAGTTACATTAGCACTCTGTACCTCCATCTATACCTTGGCATCCATTGATCCTTTATGACCATGATCCAGAGAGCAATCAGGAAACCAGAGATTTGATGAGTTCACTCATCCCAGCCTTAAAATTCCTAACAGAGCTAAATATAGAACCAGCATTCATACAAAAAAAGCCAAATGAGCAATATTTCCTGCTCTCCCTATCAATTCTGCTATGCATTTCCAGGTGCCTGCCATAAATATTTCATGTTCCTGATCCTATTCTCACCTGGCAGAGCCAAAAAATAAATGTCCATAACTAAATATATAATGTACATTTATAAAAGTATCTTTATCAAGGTTAAGGAACTGCTTGAATATATTAGAAGATGCCTTACCATATCCCTTGAGTGAAGCTGATGTCATCTTATTTTAGTAATTGAGCTTAAATTTGACACTTAGTGTCTTGGAAGAGGCTTTTGTTTGTTTGTTTGTTTTCATTCACTAATGGCAATAGATAATTTAGGAGCAGAGAGGCTGCCATGCAGAATCAGCACATCAAAATGCAGCTAGATCCTTGAGAATGTGGGGAAAACATCTCAGAGGGATCATGAGTGTCTGGGAGGCTCTTGTCTTAGTCATTCTGCTGTTTGGAGATGGCCATGAACCTTGAAGTACTTGCATTGCTTACAATGCTGTTTAAAAAAACCAAACAGCAAAATAACTCTGCTATCAAATTTTCCAGTATTTGTTTAACTTATGTCCCTATGAATCCACCTTGCCAAATTCAACTTTCCAATATATTTTGTTTTATGAAATCTGAATTCTCTGCTTTCCATTTTCATAAACTGTCATAACTTTGAATAATCACAGAAAAAAAAGAATAAAAGTGTAAGTTTCTCATATGCTTCTTTACTTATGTCTCCTTACTTCAAATATTTCTATTAGTGTATCCAGTGTGGTAAAAGTTCTTTAGGGAAACAGTCCCAATATTTTAAAGTCATTTAAAATGAGAGGTTTTTCCATCCCATTGACCTTTCTTATTACCCTTCTCTCAGCATCTTTCATGTTTAATCTGCAATATCTTCTCTAAAATGCCCTAATGAATATTCTTTTGTAGCTGAAGCTGTACTCTGAATCCTGACACTATTTTTCCCTGTGTACTTTGTCATCTGATCCACTTGTTAGATGAATTCACTTTTGGATGGGTATGGCTGTATATGGGAAGAAAGGGATGCTTCTGCATCATTAAGCACAGCTGCAGGGTTATTAGCAGGTCCTTTTCTGAAACTGAGGCTTTTGGACCTCGGCAAGTAAACAGTTCCCTCTGGCACTGAACTTTGTCACTTCTCATGTCAAAACTTTCCATCATCAGTGAGCAGCCTTACTCTGCTGCTCACCTTCCTTTCAGATGATTAGGAAATATATTAAGCATTTAATCTAACTCAGAGCCTTGTAGTATTTTTAAAAAGTAAACCTAAAGCACTCCTCAATTTCCTACCATGCTTCTGAGCCATCAGAGTGTTCTGACTTTGATGTGGCAGATGCTCTAGGACAAGATTTTTTGGTACACCTGTGCCTATAGTGTCAACCAGGTTTTGTTTTATGAATTACTTGATTTTTCCAAGTCAAATCTTCTGATAAAAAGTGAGCTGACTTTTTCCTTGCAAATGCCATTGGTTTAACTCACTTCTGCCACAATACCAGACAACTTCATATTCTGCTTATAAGTAACATTTTGACCAGATTTTCAAATGTGCAGATGTCAGGGTTACCCACACTATGCTTTGCTGACCTCTGAATTACTGTTTTAAACATCACCTATCCACAAGTCCTCCAAAGCTGAGGTTGTTTTTAATGAGAGATCACATATCTTTGCAAGCAGCTCACCATTTTTATTTCTGAACTCCTTCAGGACTCATAAATGTGTGACATCTGGGTATCCAGAGTGATAGCAGGAGACAGCTTGGGAAAATAAAAATGAGCCTTGTCTATAAATCAGCCTGGCAAGGTGCCACCGTGTCAGTAGTTCTTGGAAGGCTTTTGGAAACCTTGCAGTTTGAGTTCTTCTTACTCCAGCATGTGCCAGGCTGTTAAACTAGGCTTTATTCTATGATCTGATAATATGTACATTATTAAAATCTAATTTTTAGGAATATTCATTATCAGATCTATGAACAGGCTCATATGTGAAGAAAAAGAGAAAATAAGTGGAAGAACATATTTTATACATTTTTACATCTCCATTTCTGTAACAGTGAGGGTTTTTTTTCTGAGAGATAATGTGAGGTTTTTTATCCCTGAAGTGGAAATGAAAATTCTAGCTTTGCATGTTTCTGGGAGGAAGCTTTTATTCTTCAGGAAGAAAAGGACAAAAAGCCTCTGTCAAGCAGCACATATCTTGCCTCATTTTAGTAGTGCTAGATGCTCAGTTTGAGAAAGTCTTTCTGTTTAGTGACACTTTTTTTTTCAAACAGAGGATGGTTATAAGATCACAATGCAAACACAATGGTGTCCTGTGCATTGTTTTGCACATTAGGACCAGAGGAAGATTTTTTCCCCATTCATTAAAGACACGCAGTTGATCTTTTTTCCACTAAGACTTCTTGTATTCACGACACAGTTTCAAACAGCTAAAGCTGTTTTTAATCTCTTTTCTCCTCCTGCTTCCTTGCAGGCTGTGGGATGACTGAGTAACCTCCTCCTGGGAGAGGAGCAGCAGCTTCCCACATTGGTGGGGAAGGTGGCAGGGGACAGAGTCACAGTGAGGAGTAGCAGTGCCATTCCCCCACTGAGCTCCTGATGACACTTTCACCCCACAAAGGATTGGGGTTTTGTGGCTCTGTACAGCCCAAGGATTCCTTGGATTTGAGACTCCCAGAGGGCTCTGAGTGATGTCAGGAACCCAGAAGAACCTGCAAAGGGGATATTCAGAGGGCAAGCCTGTGAAGAATCTAGATGCTGGCAGTGTGTGTTTAAAAATAAAGAAAAAGTAGAGAGGAATAGTATGTGCATGGAGAACATGGTGAAAGATCATTCAAGGCTGCAGAAGTGTGCCTGAAGAGGAACTGGGGGTGCCCCATCCCTGGGGGTGCTCAGGGCTGGGTGGGGCTCTGAGCACCCTGGGGTAGAGGAAGGTGTCCCTGCCCATGGCAGGGGGTGGAACTAAATTATCCTTGAGGTCCCTTCCAACCCAAACCATTCTGTGCTTCTGTGATAAAGACACATGCTTGGGCAAGGCAGTTCAAACATTAAGAGCAATTCCTGAGTGAATAGATTTTTTTTTTTCCTATTGGAAAATGATGTTTCCATTTGAAATTTCCATTATTTTTATCAAGCTACGATTTCATTCTCAAAAACACTGCCAGATAGAAACTGGATACTGACTTTGAGTGCCCTCAGTGCTCAATGGAAGAAGAAGAGAGATCATTGTTTCAGCTGCCTTGTTCTTCAGGACAAGTGAAACATTGAAATACTAACATTTCCTGGGGCTAGCAAGTTTTAATTTCAGCCTTTTTTCACAGGAAGCAGCTAGATGTGGTCAAGCAGATGTCTGCAGGCATGCATGGTATGATCATGTGGTGATTAGAAAGTCACATTTTTCTCATGTTTCCAGGGCTGAATTTCACACATTCACACAGCTCCAAGAGCTCCCAGTTTAACACAGGATCATAAAATCATGGAATGGCCTGGACTGGAAAGGACCTTGAAGACCATCTTGTTCCAATCCTCCTGCCATGGGGAAAACCTTCCACTAGACCAGCTTGCTCAACCCCCATCCAATCCTGGCCTTGATTATCCCATAGATTATTTATCCTGTAGATTATTTCATAGTTCTGTTCCTTTTGAGACAAGGCATTGACTCCTAAGTAACCATTGCAGTGGTTCCTTGAGAAGGATTTTTGGCCAAGCATCTGCACTTGAGCTGGAAATTCTGGTTTTGGCTGAGAACATTGAATGGGATGCATTCAGGGGATGTGTTTGGAAAGATGGAATGCAGCACACAATGGGGACCAGGCTGCAGCCTGAGGCTTTGCTGTAAAAAAATATTACAGTTCGTACAGCAAGGTCAGTTCAAGGCTGAATTTAAGTGCTCTCAGCACTCAGATATTTAATTTGAACAAAGCTGCTCTAAAGCCCTGCATTTCAGGACAGAAATCAAAAGTTAGGAGAGGAAGACCTTTGGGGTTTTGGTGCTGTGCAGTGAAGCTTGTGGAGTGTTTAGACAGAGTATTTTACCAGAGTCCAAGAGACTGGATCATGGATAACAAATTGAAATGGGCAGGGAGATCTGCTGTCTTTACCTCTTCTGAATTAGAACCCCTAAGCAAATGGCTTTATTTCTGCTAAAGCTTGAGCTGGGTAATTATAAGACATTCTCCCAACACCTCTTGAAATGCCAGACTCTTCTTGCTGAGTGACCACAGAGCTTGTTTCTTCCTGTCACAGCCAGAAAAATCCAAAGTGCTCCTGTTCTGTTCCTTATGCCACCTATCCCACACCCATGCTAGGTGCAGGTGCACAGCATTTTTCAGAGTAAAGTGTTAAAAAAGAGAAGCAAAATGGATGGTTTTGATACTGGGATAATTTGGTGGCATTGCAAATCCCCCAGGTGGGATCTGAGAGCTTGGTAGCAAGCTCTGCATGCAGGCTTGTTAAATGGGAGTTGCAGCTAGGCAGGCAAAAAATAAAAATGAAAGAAAGATGAAAAGATGGGGGAAAGAATCAGAAATTTCTCACAGTATAGAGAAGCAATTGACCCCCAGGAAGATTGGCCACAATTTTCAGAAAACATGAAGGAATTTGAGAGGGAAATCTGCACTGCCCTAACTGGAGACAAAGGGACATTATTTTTGGGGATGCTGATTTCCCATGTTTCCCAGAAAACCAACACCCATTAAATTGCCTCTGATTGAACAAGCTCCTCTTGAGGAAGCTGAAATTCTTTCCTGGGACAGCCTTGCCCTGACTAATTTGCATGTGGAAACACAAACCCCCTTGCAGTGTTCATCTGAGCTGAACTTTCATCCTCTAAGTGTGCAGCCAGTTCCTTAACCATGGATGATCCTTCCTGCCTGCCATAAAACAGCTCACTGCAAGAAATCAAAGCCAAGTTAATTTTTTTCCCCTCTAATTCCAGAGTGCCCAAAGTGTTGCTACACAGCTGCATAAAACTTAAATTTGACCCTTGTCTGCCTTTCTTCTGTCACCACAGAGCCACAAGATTGAAGACTTTCCTCTCAACTCAGCCACAGCACAGTGGAAACCAAAGAGTGAGCAAATGTGGGGATGCTTTAAATAGGTTGTGCTTGTATTTTGGGGGTGAGTTCTCCATAATTCCCCTGGTAAGAGCAAACAGAATCTCAGGGCATCATTGCTTGCTGTTTGTCTTGTCTATGATGCCCTGGAGCTGCCTATAAAGTTTTCAGTTTTAAAATTAAATGGTGCTTAAAGTGATGTGAAAAGACATGAGTCATAAAAGGATGGATGTGTTTGTAGAAAAAGAGTCTTTCCAGAGTATTTAATCATTTCTGTTAGATCAAGTGGTTTAATTTAATCAAGTGGTTCCCCAGAATCCATTGGACTGGGGAGTCCTGCAAGAGGAAGCTGACAAAAAGTCTGTTTATGACTTTTGCACTGAAGCTGTAAAACCAAGGCACAGGGAGCAAGGTCAGAACTCTCTGTGAAAAGTGAGAATGTTCCACATTTCACATCTCCTCAGGCTTGCTCTGTTGCTGCCACTGGAGAGGAAATAAGGAAGTATGAAAAGGTCCTGGCAATAGGAGCTTGTCCCTTGAATTCACCCTGCCAAAATGAAACCAGGGATTTTATTTAATTACTAATACATTTATTTAACAGAAGTAATTGAACTGAACTAATTAAATCGATTTGATAAAGTAATAATTATTTGACGTATGATTTATTAATATTTAAGAAAATATTTGATTTTTGCTGAGCTGGGGGTACAACCTGAGTGATGGATGTGTGTTATTGTTGTGAGGGGTGTTTGCCTTTTGTTGCTGGAGCTGTTCAGTGCAGGCTGCAGTTGTTAGCAGCTAACAAGTGCATCAGAGCTGCCTTGGAGAGTGCAGTCCACAGACATTTCTATGGGGTTATGAATGCATGCAGTGTCTGAACATGCTCCTTGGCTCCTACATAATAAACCTGAGGAAAAATAAAAGCTCTGTGTTGCTATAGTAACCTATATGGATGTAAAAAAGTGTGGATGGCTGCCTTTGAGGGTGACAGATGCAGGACGCTGGCAGCTCAGCCTTTGTCACACTGCCTGCTTGTGCATGTGCCACACTGTGCATTGCTGGCAGCAGAACTTCTCAGTTAAAAACCAAATATCTGAGTGCAGCATGGCTGGATTCTGCTTTTTTAGGCTTTTTGAGTTCACATAACTCAAAGCACTGTTTAGGAAAGAAAAAAGAAAAGAAAACAAAACACAGTTTAGACTTACCCATGGCAACTAAAGCTGGCATAAGTATATGTCTATTTTTAAATCATAATACTATGCAGCTCTGCAACATATGCTCATCTGCCTGGACAGAGTAATAACCATCCAGGCATTGCAACTGTCCTTTAACTCCTCCCAGCCAAATAATCCATGGGGGGGCTGTAAAGTTATATGAGAAATGAGAGGGACAGGAGGAGTGGGAGCTGCACCAGCTCCATCAAAATGTTAAATAAAAGCACTGAGAAGGGGAGTTTGGAGGTGATCCACAAGAGGAATGATGCTGTGAGCACAAGTCACTGCTTGGAGTGGTCTCAGAGCCAGAGCTTCATAGCTTTGCTCTTTTTAGGTCACCATGCTCCATCCAATGCTTAGGACACCACTGAGCTCCTGGAAAAATAACCATTTTGAACTGCACCAGTACATGAGTTTGGGGGTGTTTTTTTGCATGGTGAGGAGTGATGAAGGAAAGAGAAGAGAGTGATTGAACTTGTTGCTCTGGGAGCTTTATCTTCCTGGGGCTTGTTGGCCCAACATTTTTCAGAAGCAGTGAGAAAGTGAATTTTGTTTTTTGTAAAAATTGCTTTGAAACTGGTCAGCAGTCACTGTGGCAAGCAACAACTGGGACTATACTGTTCAGAATATAATTCTAACCATGCTTAACTGGGGGAGAAATGGAGGATAAAGGCAAAGTAAATCTCCAGAAACCTTAAAATGTGTGTGAGAGGAAGCCCAGTAGTTCAACCAGTGTCAAAATAATCAGCTGGAATTAGTGGAGGTTGAAATGTTCAGTAAAGTTAGACATGACTTGCTTGTAGCTTCCAGGTATCCCCCAGCTCGTGGCATTGCTTGCTGCAGCCACAGCATCCTTGTTTCCAGGTAAGGACACTGAGCTGAGTTCCCTTTACTGACATTAAACAAACAACAGAGGTGCTTCAGACAACAGAGGTTAATTTTTCAAATTAACTTTATGGATAAGATGGGCTGCATTTGTGTTCTGTTCTTGTTTTGTTTTGTTTTTTGTTTTGTTTTGTTTTGTTTTTGTCAGTCAAAACTCAAGAAGGACCCCCTTTTTTGGGGGAGTGGATGTAACATGGAGCCAAAGCAAGGTTTTAAACAGGAATTATTTCTTCTTTGAAATCTTGTTTGATTTTAACATATCCTACTTATATTGTTTTGGTTTGTTTTTCCAGCAACTAGCATGAGACACCTTCTTGTCACAACAAAGACATTGGATGTATTTTCTTTTATGAGCATTAAAAAAAAAGAAGAAAGAAATGTGTAGAACTGAATTATAATCAAACAGCATCCTCTTTAACCAGCATGTTAGGTCATAATACAGATATTATTTTAAGTAATTAAAATTCCTGCCATTTCCAATGTCAGATTCAATTAAACTCAGAGGAACACAGAAAGTACAAGTTTGTTATGCTATAGCATAGACATTTGCATTACAAATTTTGCTTTATAGTCAAGCACACACGACAAAAATTATTACTGTTGTTTATATATGCTATGAAAAACAGTAATCCTCTTTTTTCAAACACTTTGGAATTGTTTCTCCCCTTAAAGGGACACAATGGAGTCTTAGTGCTCTGTATTTAAGAAAGCCCAGGCAAAAATAGGACCTTGTTCTTATAAATTCATGAATGTTTAGCTTGGTGTACATGAACATACCCATAGGGTCTGAAGAAACTACTCATGAATGTAAAAATAACCATGGGTAGATGAGTTTATAAGACAGGTCCTTGCCATTAAGATAAATTAAGTAAAAAAAAAAAAAAAAGGTTGGTCAAAGACATTTTTGTTAAAATCTACTCAATCTGAATGAAAGCAGCAGGAGTGAAATTAAAAATAGATTATGTTGTTAAAGAAGAATAAAGAATTGACTGTTACACTCATGGAAATATATGTACGTGAGTGCACATATATCTATATAACTATAGATTTAATTCTAACCTAAGTCAAGTAAATGACTATATAATAAAAAGTGTAACACTAAAAAAATTTCAGAATTAATATTGACAATATATCTGCTATGAGAACCCTAAATCTAGAGTAGAATTCATTCTGTCTGTATAGTTAAGAAAGCAAAATATAATTTGTCTTCCTTGGTGCTGAAGCAGCAGTCTGTTTTATATACCAATACAAAGAAAATTGATAGGAGGATGGGGAAGCATTGCTTTTATATCACAATAATTTTCAATAATTGCTGTAATTTTCTGGCTGCCTTGCAAACGCCAATTGAAATCTGTACAGCACATGAAACATAATGGAAGATAATTGGAAATGCACTGAATATCATAATCATTGTTCAAGTTATAAAATTACACGGACAAGTCTATATTTCATTGTAGCATGTAATCCATCAAATGGCAGACAGGCTGCATAATGCAGGTGACTGTGATGCTTTTCAGGGAATTGTTAAATAACTGAATGGGTTTGTACAGCAGCAGCCTTTACACAGCACCCTTTGCACGTTGCTGCTGTGTCTGAAGGGTTTTGTGCATTGCAGGAGATTTGCTGAGCAGTTGGAATCCCAGGGAGCACAAGGCAGGCCTGAGTGACCCTGAGGAACAGGTGAATGTGTGGCTGATTCCCAGCTCTTATGTAACAGCTCTTGAGCAAACTCCCAGACTAATCTGACTTTTATTTCCTGAGCCAGGCAGTGGACTGTGTCTCACTCATCACTTTAGTGGAGCCAGTGGTATTTCCCCTTTGCTTAAATGTCTTGCTGGTCTCAATAAATAAAGCTTTGCCATGCTCACTGTGTCCCATCAAATATAGAATATATATATATATATATATATATAATGGGTTCTATATTGTCTATTCTATATCCTCTATTGTTAAGTTGAAACTTTTGTGAAACTTGGCGTGTGGTAAAGGCAACCACCTCCACATCATGGAAAGCCAAGGTATGGATGTCCAACAGGAAACTGCTGTTTTTGGCAATGACTGTTATTTTTGGTGCTCACATCAAAATTTAGATGACAAATAAGACAAAATTCCCATATTCACAGGCAAAAATTCACAGGCCCTGTCACACAAAATGTCATTCTTTGGGCTGTTCCCAAACACCAAGCTTGCAAAAACCTCCTGTCAGGTAGTTTAAAATTACTGTGTGGTAGTTTGTTTCTGAAAAATGAAGATTTTTAATACTCAAAAGAGCAGAATTTGCTGAGTCATTTTATCTAAAAGGGATCTTCTTTTTTTTTTTTTTTTTCCAATTGCCATTTTTGGCAGCCTGTTTTTGCTACAGACATCATAATGGCCTGAAATGGAGTGCCAAAAAGAGACTGATGGGAGAATCTCAAGACAGAAAATAATTAGCTCAAAACAAGGCAAGAGTTCTCACACCAATAAAAATTACTCATTCTGTTGGAATCACAGAAAACCATATCTTTTTTTTTTGTTGTTGGTGGTGAATCAATGATGCTCTTAATTGTTGTGCTGTTAATTGAACAATGGTAATTGTAGAGTCACTGCTGCAGTTTCTTCCCATACAAATTAGTTTTAAAACAGTTTGCCTTGAGGTGCACTCACTGGTATCACTTCATTTTTTCAGTTGGACATGGAAACCATATTTTGGCTGGCATCTGGTGAAATTTGAAGCCTCCATATTTTCATTAGTTTCTCAAAAAGATAAAGCTAATGAAAAGCATATTTTCCAGCAGTCCAAACTATCTAAGTCCAAACTTTCTAAGAAATTAGAAAAAATATTTCTGGGAGCTTTGCCTTTTCATATTTTAGAAGTTAAAAAATGACCTTGACTGTAAGACCAAATTGGAGTTTGGTCAGACCAATTGTTGAGTGAGATCTCACCCAGCCTGATGCTCTCAGCAATCTCTGATGCAGCAGCCAGCAGCTCCTCCTGCTCACAAAGAAGCTATTATATCAGCAAAATAATTTGTGTAAGGCTTGTTTCATTAACATTTTCCATTTCTGGGTGGATTTTTTTAAAAATTTATTATGTGATTGTGGATACACAGAGATACCTTTTCTGGATGCATAAGAGCAGACAGCAAAGCCAAATGATAGCAGAATGTCATTACATGTGATGAAGTAGAAGCACACAATTTTGCAGACAGCATTAAAATTTCAGTCATGTCCTGTGGCTGAAAAAAAAAGGAGAAGAATTTAAACAGATCCAGAAATGAGCATGATTAAAGACACAGGGGTCTTCTATGTTAGAAGCAATTTAAAATATTAATATTAATTACATTTGGAGAGGGGGAGAAATATAAACCAGAGGATGGTATCAAAAAAGTGAGTCATGAACTCCTATTTTGCTTAATAGAAGAAAATTAAATTTAAGAAATTAATTTAGAAGAGATGAGAGAAGTATTTTATAGCATTTCATGCTGTAACATATCGCTCCAATGCATGGAAATATCCCAGCAGAGTTAAATTACTTATCTTTGGTTTGATGCAGAATGAATTTTGTTTTTACATTAGCTGGGTTAAAAAAATATTCCTCAAGTCACCAGTCACCATCTTTCACACACAGGGATTGTTTTCCAAAGTAAAAAAAAAAAAAATTATAAACCACCAAAAAAAAAAAAAAAAAAAAAAAAAGCCCTAAGGCAAACACAAAAAACTCCAACAAACCCCTCCTAACTCCCTCTTGGTAAAGTTCTTGTATTTTTATGGCTTGAGATAACACTGAGGAGTTGGTATCACACATGTCTTCATACTCCAGGTGGAAGAGAAAAATGAGTGTATTCATTTCAGTGCCTTACCCTTGCAGTGAAACCTGCAGCCTGTTCTGAGCAGGTTAATATGAATGGGAGTTTTACCTGGGCATTAGGGAAAGAGAGTAAGATCCAGTTGGGAACTGTGTGTAAAATTCAAAATAATCCCCATATATTACCTCCTGTTGGAGCTGCAGCCAGGGTCATGGAAAGCCAGAGAAGGTGGATGGTGCTGCTGGCATCTCCTTTTTTAGCCAGTTTGACTGCTGGGTTAGAAAACACACTGACATGCCATTTGTAGGAAAACTAGTTCAGTCACATGCTCAATAATAAAATACAACTTTCCTTCACTTGATTTTAAAAATCAAATGCAGAAAGTGAATACATTTTGTAACAATGTCTCTAAGGAACATCTTCTTAGCTGCATATAGGCCATGTAAAACTCAGGGACTGGAATACTCCAGATAATGCAACAGAATATATTTATGGCTAACAAACTGAATTTTTCCAAATTTGACTGTGCAGAAATGAGCATTTTCTATTGGGAAACTTTAGTTGATCATAGAAAGACCTGCAAGAGAAGTGCCCAGAAGAGATTGTACCTTGAGACTTAAAATGGACAAAGAGAAGAGAGAGAACAGGCACAACCCTCCAGTGCTGGGGCACGGAGTCCACAGGCTGAGTGTTCTGTTCTGCCTCACATTGCCTGGAGTTATTCTCTGCAATGGCTTTTGCCTTGCTTTTGCCTTGTGCTGAGCTCCATTTTCATCAACTGCCTTCTCTGACAGGAATTTTTAACTACAAACTACTGGGGCTGTTGTGGGGTTTCTTCTTTTTAGGTGGCTGCTACTGTCAAGCCCAACTCTGTGTCATTTTGAAATTACCAACTTTTTCATCACCCTGAATCCTCTCCTTTTGTTTCCTTCTCTGACTCTCATTCATTTCTGCATCTTTTATGACCTCATTACTATTTATATTCCATAGCATATTAAATCTAGATCCCACATGAAAAAAAAAAAAATCAGAGAAGACAAGTCACCCTTAAGTCTGCCTATATGAAGAAATTCACAGAAACTGATACTATATAGAAATGGTTTGTAACTAAGGAATTAGTGCTCTGTCCTTACTGATTTCTTTGATGTTATTAATAGCCTTGTTAGGAATCAGGGTTTTAAACAAAAACAGTTATGGTTTATTTTCACTTTATGGGATCATTGCTTCAGAACTTAGAGTGCTTCCATAGGAATAAATAATCTCCTGCTGAGCAGAAAGGGAAAGGTGTTTGATGGCCAGCTACTTGTTTTTCTCACATCAGGAGTGTCTGGAGTCTGGGATGGGCTCTGTGATAATTATGGGCTGCCTTGGGGCTGCTGTAAGTCGGGTTTACCTGCCTGACTCCTTGGGGACAGCAAGAGGCCATGAAGGACAGGTAGAGGTTGAGCTTTAATCCCTTCTCTCTGGCTGTTCCCTCTCCTAGAGCAGTGAGATAATGTAGGAAGAACTCATCTCTCCAGGGGATTCCCTCATGTTGGGCATATCCTTAGGAAATTGGAGTCTACTGGAGTTTCAGGTTTACAAAGCTATGGAAAAAAACCAAAACAACTATTGAGATCTCAGCATATTTTAGCTGAAAAATAATAACTCTTCTCTGCAAGAGATTTAAGTAGTTTCCTTTTATTTCAGAATCAAAATTGGAAATTTTCTTCCTTTCAAGTAGATAGGCTGGTGCTCTTCAAGAGACTGAAGTGTCTCATCCAGGAGAAATGGAGATAATCCTTAAAATCCATGCTGAAACGTTGTTTTTCTTGTCAAGGTTTGTTTTAATCCAGGTCAGTTTCCTGTTCCAGTTGAGTGGCCACCCCAAATGCTTATGCTAATAAATGCTAATTCACCTGAGAAATGAGAGCCTAGGGGAGGGGCTACCTCATCCAGAAGAATTTGTTTTCCTGTTATTCTAAAAGTGCTGTATTTATAAAGTTGTGGTTTTCATGCTGTACATCACTGGTTGGTAATTTTTACAGTGGAGTGGCCTGAGATTAGGAAGTTGTCTGTACAACTGTTTTGTTTGACTGTAAGAACAGGAATTACCAGAGATGAGCAAGTAATTCAGGAGATAAGCATCTTTAATTAGTCTTGTCCCTGTTTTCACAGATAGCCTGTAAATTAATATTCACAGTGACTATCGTGATCTTTTCATCAATAGATGGTTTGTGAACAAATCTACTGTGAATATTTGCTCCTTTACAGCCTGGCTAATACTTGAGCTATGTAATTGTGATTATCAGATAGGATACTGCCTTTTTCCTGTCGTCTAGTGATATTAATTAAATTTATTATCACAAGTGTTTGGGAAGAAAAGCCCATTGGGAGGATAATCTCTCAGGAACAGCAGCTGGAAAGAAAGGAATAGCAGATGCATCTGCTATCAAAAGCTGTTTTATGACAGATAGAAAGATGGATGAATAGGTTGACTGATCAATTTTGATTGAACTCGGAGGAATACACAGCTTCTAGTGGAAATTTTTAGGAAATGCTTACACCACCAGCAAATTTTGGATTCTGCTGTGTCTTAGTCCTTTCAACAAGAAGTTGCTAAATTGCATAATAGAAGGCACACAAAGCAGGGAAGGGGACACCATTTGCTCACTTCTCTGGGAGAAGTGCTTGCCAGACTCCAGTTGGTGGCATTTTCCAGGGACATCTGGGGCTTTGAAATTATGCTCAGATGACATGATCCTAGATATGTTTTTCATCTCTCCTCACACACAGAAAGTAAACATATGCAGGTGGTTTTGATGCCACTTATTCAAATTAGCATCTGAATTTTTGAGCAGCCTCTTTATCAGAGCTCGAAGATGATGGGAATCGTGTTCTCTTTTTATTCTTTGCAAACATTTTGTAAAGCATCTTTGATACTGCAAGTTGTCATCCCTGTCATCAGCAGGATGAAGTAAATGAGTCTGTTTTGGGAGCTGAGAAATAAATGCTCAATGGCTTGTCTTTCTCAGTAAACCACCTCTTCTTCTTGGAAATGTTTATGCTCTTGTAGAACTAAGAGACTGAAACGTGAAGTACAGGAATGTTATTTGTATTAAATCAAGATTTTATTCATAGTCTCACAATAATATTTTTTTATATAATTGATGCTGTGGTTTTCTTAATAAGATACCTGTCCTTGCCTTCATTTTGTTTTATTCTTGATATGACATCTCTCATTAGATACTATTTTACTGGCATTAAAGAGAACACTACTCTGAATTCTGAAGCTGCTCCCTTTGTCACAGTCCTACTTGTAATATTAATGGCAGTTAAAAATAACTGGTTCTGTTTTCTCTGTTTCCTCTGCCTTGCCTCCTGTGTGCTCTGGCTGCATTTTTATTTGTGTCTCTGACAGGCTGCATAGGTCTCCTACAGCGAGGAATTCACCAACCAAATCTTTCTCCCTTTCAGATAAAAACAGTTCACCGCTGAGTGTGTGGTGGAGATTTTGCTTTCATTATTTATGAAAACAATCATGCTGGTGGTTTTCACCCTCTTCTCTCTGGTAAAAGGGCAATTTTGTACTTACAAGCTCAGAATAAGCTTTAGTAAATTGAGGTTGGCTTAAGCAGAGCACATCTCCTTTGCTTTGTTAAGAAATCTGGGCAGTGGAGATTTTCTAGTGGCCAGAGAATGAAGTCCCAGACTATCTACACAAGCAAGTCTAGATCTCAGACTGAACATGGGATGTGTCAGAAACGCTTGTGCTCCTGTCCAGACTGGGATCAGGATCCGAATCAGTCGGCATCCTCTGCTATGGGTTGGGAACCAACATAAAATTTCACGGCCAGGGCCTTCTCCTGAGCAGTCAAGAGTTCAGCAGAGATTGCTGGAGACAAACATTCCTCTGAGTTACCTCCAGGAACACTTCCATCACTGCCAGGGAGCCAGTTAGATAAACAAGCTGACAGCCAGACACTCTGCCTCCCAAGCCTTTCAATTTGTAGAATATGAGCAGTCAGCACAGAGGATGTATGAAAGAGGATGTATTCACATGAATGAGTCATGTGGGGCACTGGAGCAGGCTGTCCAGAGAAGCTGTGGGTGCCCCATCCCTGGAAGTGTCCAAGGCCAGGCTGGATGGGGCTCTGAGCAACCTGGTCTGATGAAGGTGATCCTGCCCATGGCAGGGGGCTTGAAACTGCATGATCTTTGAGGTCCCTTCCCACCCAGGCCATTCTGTGATTCCATGATGTGTTTCTGCATACAGGATTGAATGCTGAAATCAATGTTGCAAGCCTAGCTACAAAATGCCACCATCCAGGAATTTTTGGGAAGGAGGACATGTGTCAACTATGGACAGAGCTGTATTGTGACAGGACCTGTGCAGCTCATCAGCTTTCTGCTGCTTTAGCCTAAATAATAGCCAGAGGATTCACTGTTCTGAATTGCACAATGCCCTTCTGCAGTTCTTATTTCTAAAACCTCATCATATTTCTTTTTTTGTGGCTGTGCATTACTGTAGGAAGACAATATATTTAGAAAGGACATTGACTTTATTCCGCTGCTTCAGCCAATAGCGGATGGCCTTGGTGTGCATCCCTAATCCCCAGCTGGGAATGTCTGCAAAACTGCTTGAGCAGTTCATTTCCTCCTCCAGACCAAAGCCTGGAGTCATATATTCCCCTCAGATATTCCTTTCCTCACTTAAGACACCGTTCCTGTAATTTTTCTGCAGCAGGAATGTTTTAATTGATCTCCTGGAGCCCTCGGTGGCACGGGCAGTTCATTAAGCCCTTTAATTCTGCCTGCTCTCGTGCTGCCTCACACAGCCTCACACTGCCATTTGTCATGGCAAAAATCAGCTCTGAGGCAACCTGAAAGGGGAGGGGGAAGGACAAGCTAAGTCTGATGCCGGTGACAGAAGAGAAGATCAAATAAAAATAGATGTGAATCACAATTGTGGCATCACTTATCAGAGAAGCGTGTCTTTTTTTTTTTTTTTCCAGAAGAAGATCCAGATGCACACAAGAAGTGAATTCATAGCAAGAACAAACCCCTTTCTGGACAGAAAAAAATAAAAAAAAGAAAAAAAGTTTCTCTATTGCCCAGGTGTGGTCTTCACATTGCATACGTATGTATGTGTGTATATAGCCATAAATGCAAATATATATAAACTCATGCAATGCACAGACACATACATAGTATAAATTCCTTAATATATATATAAACTCCTTAATATATATAAACTCCTTAATATATATAAACTTCCTAATCCCATGCACTACAGAAAATTTATGTCACTTGGAGATGGAAACACCCAAACTGTTCTGGCGACACAGACCACAGCTGAAAAAGACCACGCTGCAATTAAAATGGGGTGGTCTCCTAAAAGAAAACTTTATTAATCTTCTCCAGAGGCTGAATGTATAAACATTAAGCAGAGAGAGGAAAAATGCTCTGCATACTGAAGTAGCTCAAGTTTATATGAGAAATTTTAATTAGAGAGCAAATCCAATGTTTCAGTAGGCTGCAGTTGCAATTTTAGAATTTTCTTGCTTCAGCAGTTCCAAATTTAGCCCTCAAGACATCCACTTTCTCTATAATAAGCTGATGCAGAAAGTTAACAATGAATAAATACATGTAGTAAAGCCACAAAGCATCTAGGAGCAGAGCTAAGGCACTCCAAGCCTTTCTTGCATTCTCCCCAATTTCCTCCATCTCCATGGAATAGCTGAGGGGGTGGGGGCACAGGGGAGGGCAATTTGTGTCTTACAGAGCTGGGAGCCCTTCAGCAAGGGCAGCTCTGCTCTGAGTGCTTGAACATGGACGTTTTAATGCACTGCTATAAATTCTTATGCCTTGAACTCCAGGAGAGCCCCTGTTACTGCACACAAATAAACCCCGAGCAGCCACAGAGGCACAAAAGTGAAGCTTTTTCCTACCAACAGGAAAGTCCAGGTCTGTGTGAGCTCGTGCCCAAGCTCACCTGCAGCACATGAAGCCTGCTCTGCACACCTCAGCAGCACCAAGACCCTGCAGGAGCTCTCCCAGGGCCAGCTGAGTCCCTCTGCCAAGGGGATGAATCCATGGGAGGCTTTGGGCCAGCCTCTGCATCCATCCTAATCCCTTCTTTATGGAAAGCTGCAGAGGCAAAGGACATTGATGAAGCTTCTGTGTAGCCCCATAACTCTTGGTCATATTTTTGTCTCTGGGAACTGGTGCTTTTGACAGAATTTAAGGCGGCCCAGCTATAGTTGGAAGGGCAATAAAGTGCTAAGCCAACTCACAGCCTGCTCCTGTCTCTGCATCCTGAGATATTGATGCTGAGGGATGAGACCATGGGGCTGGGGGACGTGTTCTCATTCCCAGTTTTCCTAAAGGCTCTGTTCAAAAAAGCAGCATGTTTACCAAAAGATGGGTTATGCAAAATTGACAAGATGTTTATCATGTTGCAGAGGAAAGTTGCTGTTAGGAAAGCAAATGTAATTAGAAGCTCATTTTCATAAGAGGTGTTTTACAGCAAAGAGATGATGCTATATCTAAAATCTTTGAAGGTTTCACTTGTGTGCATTTCTAAAAAAGTGCACTTGTGTCTGATGAGCCCCCTTTACAAGAGCAGATGACAAGTGAGCACTTTAACAGCAAAGCTTATACTTAAATACTTTTATTATTTTTGGCCATAGTTAGCATCACTCCTTCCGTCTGGATCTCCTGTGCATGGATGGAGGAGACTACTCCTAGTCTGGCTCCTTGGTTGTGCAGGGAAAAGAACATTCCTGGTCCCTCTGGAATGTTCTATCACACTGCTACAGCACCTTTCTCCTCTTTTCAGGACAATAAATGTTGCTACCCCAGCAGTCTGCCTTCCTGCTCACCCACATCCAACACACCAACACCACATTTCACTTACATTGCTCTGAATGTGGTGTTTCATTTAAAGAGCTTTTTCCCTCCTAGCACCTCTTTTGTGCTTTCTGGCAGAAATGGTTTTGAGCCATTCATTCCCACTTTCTGTCAGTGTCTGCTGGAGCTCAGCTGGGCTGGGACAAGGCAGGTTTAAAGCCAGCCCCAGCAAATGGCTGTGACCAACACACTGCAGCCTCAAAGGCACCTGAGGATGCAGAGCAGCAGAACAACAGGAGGAATGAAGGAGAAGCCCAGCTAAAAATAGCACCTGCCTTGTGAAACCATGAAGGGATCACACCTAGGACACCCTGCTTTCATGGGCACCAACTCTGCTCACAGAGGAGGAGGATTTAAAATGTGCTATTGACCAGGATGCTATTGCACCAGCCTGGCTGTCACTTTGTAAACTGTGCATTGGGTATTGATTGCATTTCCATGTGATGTGGAGAGCTCTGGGGGGCTTTTTCTCATCTAAACCTGCAGAGGATCAGGATAACCCAGCAATGCTCACATTCTTTTGGAAGAGGAGCATTATTTGTGAGATTCATCTCATCCCAGATAAAGGGCTAAGAGAGGCTAACACAGCAGTGTGAATGTATGGCAAGGAAATAATTTCAATGCTTTAGTTGCCTAGGATGAGAATGATGGAAGAATTCTGGTTAAACAGGATTGCCTTTTCATCTTGAATGGCACATGTGGTGTTCTATGTAGTTTGAAACAATTTAATTGTGGCTTTTTTCCACCTTGACTCAAAGCACATCCAAACTAAAATAATAATAATAATTAAAAAAAAAAAAAAAGAAATTTTAAAAGCTTGTTTAATGAGACAATTCCTGTCAGAGGCTCCCTGAGCCTTCATCCTCTCCCCTGTGTATGAGTTGGAGTGCTAATATTTCTGTAACCTTGCCCCTGGTTGCTGAGCCTCGGGTGCAGCTTTGAATTCACTACAGCGAGATGAATGTGCTTACAGGGATGTAAAAAGCCATTAATACCCAGCCAGGTCAGTAGGGTATTTACACACAGCACTCACTTTTACTTTGGAGACCCCCCAGGAAAGGTTTTGTGCTGAAGAAATATCTATCTGGGTAAGAAGCTGCAGAGGAGCAGGGCATGGTTCTGCCTCAGGATAAGGCTGCAGTTCAGCTCTGCAGAGCTCACTGTGAGCTCCTCTTTGGCCATGCACTCCTTATCCCATCACACTGTACATATTCAAGATGTACAGGCATGGACATGCCCTGGCACTCTCCTAAATTTAGAGTCTGGCAGATGTTTAAGCTCTCTTCTGCATGCTGAACTATATTTAGAAGGTGTGGCTCCAACAGCAAATCCTTTTCCCTCTATTCCCTGCATTTAGACCTTTTGAGACATATTTATACTTTGGTCTGTACTACCTATTGCCTAAATACATAGAGATATACTGCTTTTATGGTATTTTTTATAGCAAAGTAAATCTTCAGATATGGAACTACAGCTGCTGTTACAGCATAGATTTATCATCAAGATTTTCTCTTGCTGTTTGGTCCGTTAATCCATTGCAAAGACCCAACAGCTTTTGACTTTGAATTTCCTGATAATGTAGCTTAGGCACAGGTTGTTTTTCTCAATACTGCTCCTCATGGGCTAATGGCATCCAAGGTTTCAGGGCCAAAGTCCATCCCTGATCCATCCTTTCTCTGAATGCCAGCTCTTTACCTGACCCAGTTACAGCAGGAAGTGTTCAGGTCACTAAGAAGACAGTGTAGAACCATCCTTAAGTCCTTCCCATGGACAGATTCTGGTGCCTCTTGTTGCAAGTCCAGTCCTCTCTTGGAATCACAGAATTGCTTAGGCTGGAAAAGACTTCCAATTATTAAATCATCACTTCCAAGTCCACAAGATGCTTTTCCCTTCCCCATAGCCTGAGCTGTTTCTTGTGCTTAAATATGAAGGTACTGATGCTTCAGCATGTTTTGAATAAAGTATTATTGGCATTTACAGATGTATTTTGTGGGTATATTAAAGCAGTGTTTTGCTTGGTTTGATTGTTTAGGCTGAGTTGGAGGGACAGTCTTTAACCCCACTCTAAGGCCATCAGGGAAACTTGGCTCACATCTATCGCCCTGGTGCTCCTTACAAGATCTGCTTTTCTTAGGAAGACAGGTTACAGCCAGTGGGAAAGTGTGTGCATGCCAGGGGGGCACTGGGCATGCTTGTGAGGAGCCCCTACCCCACATTCTGGGAAGGACATCTCCAGGTCCCCTCCATAAACCAGGGGATCCTGCTCAGCCAGGCTCTGATTCTTCCCCTGAGCTCCAGGAGAATGAGCTGGGGTGGTTCTGCCTGCTGTAGAAATTCTCCTTTGCCTATCTCTTCTCTCTGGGATTATCTCATGAGGAATAACAAGGAGCAGGGTGCCAGCAGGCTGCTGTTCCATGCTTTGGGCACGTCACACAGCCTCGTGCCTCGGGTACCTGCAAAGGGTGCCAAGCCCTTACTAATGCTCATCTCAGATCAAGTGCTGTTGGCATGAAATAGCTGATTAAAGTTATTCCTCATTTCTTCCTCCTCCAGCATTTCATTCCCTGAGGAAAGGAGTCTCTATTGATACTATTCTTTCCCATAGGTATCTGAAAGCATTTGGTTCATTTTTCTCCTCTCGTTTTTCTTCTCCTCCAAGCTCCCAGGCTGTGTGGAGCCACACAGCACCTGTGACTCTTATCTGCTTCCATGGGGATCCTGATGCCCTTTAAACACAGGATGGATTATTAACAACTCACAGCAGAGGAGGGAAATTCAATACAGCAAACAGGTCAGGCTGGAAATCTGTGAAAAGCTGACTTGTCTTCTTTTTGCCCCTGCTGTCACTAGTCCATGTTTCTCCCTTCCTTTCTGTTGCTCACATGGGAGGTGCCCTTTTGGAGGATGCTATGGAAAAGTTCTGGAGGATAAATACCAGGTAGAGATGTAATCTTACAGCACAGTTTGTTGAACTTGAGCAAAGCCTCAGTCATTTGCTCAGGAGAAACAGCATCTGTGGGCTCTGTCAGAGCATTTCCTTGTGCCCAGGGCTCCCAGATTGTTCTGGTCCCAGTCTCTTGTGTACAGCCCAGGAAACACAAGTAAGCCATTGTGTTGACACAACAAGAAGTTGGTCCCAACAGCTGGTGTGGGGCATGCTTTTCCCAATCTACACATCACAGGGAGGAAAGGCTTGTGAGAGGGAGTGTGATCAGAAATGGCATCTGGGCTTGCTTTGGGAGCATCTCCCAGCCTGTGGAACCCAGGGAGGAGATGACTTGGATGGGGCAGGGGGAGCACAGCCTTCACCCCTGCTACTGGAAAGCTGCAGCTGAGGGTGGTCCAGAGGGCAGCCCCACATGTTCCAGGGAGGGAATGAAGGATTTATTTCCTTCTGTATCTAGCTCAGAATTTTCATAACTAATAAATTCAATGAAGACTTCCAAAAATGAAAAAAAAACATATAAAATCTCTGGCTCACAGGACTCTGAAAAAGAATCCCATAATCTTTCAATTTTTTCCCTAGTCAGTTGTTCAGATAGCACCCAATAAAAAAAGCAAAGCTGGATTGGTATGAGAGAAAAGTTTTAGCTTAGAATAACAATGAATAATCAAAACACAGCAAAAGATAAATTCCTGGAGTGCAATTACATTATGCCAAATGCAGTCATGGACATTTATATTTGACACCTGTGGCAGTTTGGAATTGTCTGATCCTGTAATATTTCTCAGATGATTAACTACAGCTCAGATTTGTGCTCTGTACAGCAACCTGAGCCCAATTGCTACCCATGTGTTCCTGGGTGCCAGCCCTGTGTTTATTTTCACAAAGAACGTGCAAGTGAAAAATGAAAGTGGTCAAGGAAAAGCTGAAGCTGAAGATAGAAAAAGTCAACAGAATTACTATTTGAGTCGGTAATAAAGTTGTCATCTTTAAGGTCTTTTCTCCTTAAAATAGAGGAGAAATGGAAAAGAAAAATAGGTAGGATAGTTGATACCTTTCAGATTTACTCTTTCAGGACATTTTCAGATTCAGAGGGAAAAACCTCCAAACTCTGCATGGGTATTTCAGTTCTTCAAAGACTTAAGTCCTGATACCACAAAATGGATAGACCTTGGTCTGAAACGAAATGAAATTAAATGAGGAACTCTGAATTCTACTTAGATTAAAAACCTGAAACTCAGAAAGTTCTCTATCATGATTTTAAAAAGTTGGACTGTATGAAGTTTGTTGTGTGCCTTCTCAGTGTTGTATCAGTCTTTTTTTTTTTTTAATGCAGATTTTACTAGGCTCAGAGAAAATTGCTTGAAGCAATGGTTTGTACTTTCAGATTCTGTGTTAAAATTGTTCCTCCAATATTAGATGTTGTCTCAATGTGCTGTATATTGTGTGCTGTATATTGAAAGATTGTACCTCTAGGTACACTCAGATGTTATTCCCCAAAAACAATGTATTTCCCTGGAAAGTGCTTGTCATCAAAGGTGCAGTTTTTGACAATGATTTCCCAAAAGTGGCTGTTTTCCATGCAAAAGATTTATGCAGGCTGATAACTTATTTGACACAGGCTGTCAGAGAGCTACCAAATGTTTAGTTACTGTGCTGAGATGGATGCTGTGAGCTGGAGGTAAAAGCTCCTTTGCAATCATCCCTCTGTCTTCCAGGAGACAGGCAAAAGCCTGAGTGCTCTGGAACAGGCCAGGAGATTTTTTTTTTCTGTTACAAACATTTCTCAGGAAACGTGGGGATGACGCCATCCTTTCTGTAAGAGCAGCTCTCATCCTGTGAGAACACATCTTACCCTGGCACTTCCCAAAACCTTTCCAGGGAGCTCCTGCTGGGGAGGTGGAGGTGAATGGAAGTGAGGAGGCTGCTGGCAGGTGGAAGCAGTAACTCCCAGCAGAGCTGCCCAGGTCTGCCCTGTGGAAGCACAAGGGTGGTGTCTCCTGCTGCTTCTCAGCCTGCAGACATTTATTGCCCTGGGGTTTGTTTTCCATGCTCCACCTCACAAGGGTGGAACTCCATTGGCTCTGCTTAAATTATTACTGGTCTAGATATTGTTATGGTTTTGGAGACCCTCCAAATTCAGTCTAAACCACTGAGTTTTACATGGCTTCCACTCAAACCCATTAACTGGCGTTGGTTCAGTTGAAACTTGGTCAAAGCTTGACATCAGCTTAGCATATATTTGTGAATTTTCAGGATGGTGAGTGCTGGGTGACACATATCCTCACAGTTTCCATTACTTCCTAATGGTAGGTGTATAACAAGCCAAATCTGATGTGTCTAAGTCAAAAAAATTAATTAAGTCAATTTTTATTTGCATTTTGTCAGGCTGTGATATTGATCTGCATGCATTTTAAGACACAGGAACATTGTGTCTATGTCCTGGGAGTGTTTATTGACCAAATACAGGTCAGCAGATGCTTAGCAAGCAGCTTTCACCTTTTGTGATGTTTTTTCCCCCAAAGAACAAGATTCAATCATTTAGAGTATTACAGAAATAATGTCAGTAAACTGTACATGAGACTTGAGAGCTCTATAGGAGGAGAACATTTGACAAAAAGAAAGAAAAGTGTGCCCATTAAAAATAATAAAAGTGAAGCAGCTGGAAGGTACCTGAGGAATTTGCATTCTTGATTCCTCTTGGACTATTTGTGTCAACATCAAATACCATAACCATCATGAAATACATAACATAATGAAATGCAAGAGCAGATCAACATCCCTGGATATTTGGGGGACTCCACTGTATTGGTCATTGTGTGTGTTGCAAATCTACAAAGAAAATAAATCTATTCAACTTATTATCTTATTATTAAACTTTTCCCTTCCCCTCTTACTTTTTTTTTTTTTTTTTTTTCCCAAACCTAGCATTAAAGATAGGTCAACAATTTTGCAGGTGAGGTTATAAACTTAGTGTGAAGCTTTAATCTAGAACGTAAGGTGTGGAAACATGCTTTTAATATGTGTGTGTGGAGAGTGTTTTTATCAGGGGAAGTATTCCTCTGCCCTGGGGTTTTTGTTTGTTGCTTCAGCTGAAGAAAATGAGGCAGTTAATTTTGAAAGCTTTAAATGACAGCCCAAGTTGATGAGGAAAAACTTGGTGCTGCTGCTAACCATTCGCCCACAGAATTTAATAACACAAATAATTACAGAAATAATGCAAAGTGCAAGCAGGCAGCAGCATCTTTGTCAGCTGTTTTTAGAAAGGATCCAGAGACCTTTGAGAAGAGAACAGCAGAGAGGAGAACAGGCACACTGGGATATGGGATATGCTCTGTACCAGCAAGGGATTTAAGAGTTGCTTCTCATCAGTTCATGCCAGCAGCAAGCCAAAAAATTTGGTTTTCGTGCATTTAACTTCTATCTGGTTGCAGCCTTTAATAGGAGCCTTGCCCCTTCATGGATGCTCTGGTGCTTTGAAAAGTGTAGTTTTTGTCAGCCTAATGCTGCTCTGCCTTTATGCTAAACTGAATAAACATGATCTGCTTTAACCCTCACTTTCCTGCTTGGTGCTTGGCACCCAATATTAATAAAAGTTTGTTTTGTACAACTGTGTTTCCCTGGGCCCACGAGGGACCCCGTGGCTTCTGCACGCTCTGCTTTGCTGTCAAGAGATATGGCTGGAGGGGATTTGGACATTATACTCAGCATATACTGAGTTCAAACACACTGTTTTGTTCCCATGCTTAGCCAAATTGTTTTCTGTGTAAAAGCCTGGCTTGTGGCTTGGGGAGCATGTGCCTGGAGTGCTGGGGGACAGCTGAGCAACATATGGCTTCAAACCACCATTTTTTTGCTTTCCTTATCCCCCAGAACTGCAGGAGCTGTGGGTTTAGAGCACCCCCCAGGGCTTCTTTAAATGGCATGCAGCTGCAGTGGATGCAGTTGGGAAATGGGAATAGTCCATCACAGCGGCCAGCAGCGTCAACACCGCTCCCAGCCCAGCTCCCAAATCAGTGGGCTGGGCTCTGGCCATCCCCAGGGGCTGCAGGCATGATTATTTCTCCAAACATGTTGCTGGACCTTGTGCTATCCCAGTAAAAGGGCAGGCAGAGTCCCATGGGCACCCCACATGAGGTGACACAGAGTGACAAACTGGCTCCATGAAGGGACTTTAACAGGGTGTGCAGCACGCTTCAGAATGGGCTCTTAATGGGATTAAGGTCACCCAAGTGACATGGCTATGACAGAAGGCAACAGGAGAATCTATGGCCTGGTGTGTCAATAGCAGTGGAATAACATGGGGATTATGCAATTATTTTCAAGAGCAAGTTAACAATCAGGGAGCAGTCACGCATCGAGCCATTTATAGACTGGAAATAACAGCTTCTTAACCTACTGCAAACACTGATTTTTTTTTTTTTTTTTTTTTTTTTGCTAAAGTGTTGTAAAACACGAACAGTAACATGTACATTATATGGTAAGTCAGGGAAGACTTAATAAATGCTAATTTAAGCTGAAGCAAAGCAAATTGGACAGGCTTGGGCTGTGGGAGCAGCACCATCTAAATCTAGCACAGGCTTTGAACTAAAGATGTTACAGCATGAAAGGTCAGAATCTCCCAACAGCTTCTCACAAGGCTTGCTCTTTATGGAATATAAATTCTCCTATGGAATCTGTTCCCCCTCAGTCCCTTCCTCCCCCAAATCCTGGGAATATTAAGAAATGCACAAACCAGATGACCTCTGTAGAGAGATGAATGAAGTTATTATAAAGAGATGAGTGCCTGCAGATGGGGAACAGTCATCCTTTTTGTTGCTTCCCTCTCACTGCAAAGTCTAGGAATGAAATCACAGTCCCATTAGTGTCAGAGTGGATGCAGCCAGAGAAATTATGGGTCAGGATATTCACCACTGTCTTATGTGTACCAAAACTTGAGAATCTCACTTGGCAAACCCAAACAGGTCTTTATAATTTTGTTATTCCTGAGCTTGCAGAAGCTCCCATAGCTCATGCATTTCTCTGCACTGCCCACATCCTTGATGGAATCTGTTCACAACAGCCTGCCCCTGTAATCCCTGCTGGTGTGAAGAGCCTTTTCCCTTTTCCCTTAATCCTGTAGGGCTCTGCTGAAATACACATCACGGGGCTTTGATAGCAGTGGAAGAAACAGAGAAATGACCAACATAGTGGGGGTAAAACCTGATAAGCAATCTCATGGAATTGCACCTGTCACCCCACTCCAGACAGCTTCCATCCATGCTCTGCCTGGTTGGGAAGGTGGACTTCAAATTTGGCTTCCTGTATCTTAAGGTAAATCCCTGCATTAATTAAAAGGGGACTTGGCTTACTGACTTTTAAGCTCTCCTTCTGCTACTCTCATTTTTTCACAGGATGCTTTTGGAAGTAAAATAAAACAAAATGTGGAATTAGGAAAATTAATACCACCCCTCCACCATATTTCCTGCCCAATAATCAAGCATGAGAGCATGCAGCCTATGCAAATAGATGAATACATGTATTTGCTTTGATCTGCAACTTTCTGTGCCCTTTTTGTGTTTGTATTTCTTCAGCAAATGGGGTTGGGAACACTCTGACTGTAGGGTTTGGGTTATTTGCTGGTTTTGGGGGATTTAAAAAAAATATTTACACTGCAAACACAACATGAAAGCATTTAGTTTGACACTACAGTCATTCCAGGAATGCCAAATTCAGCTTGGTTCACCTAAATTGCAGGCTTTAAACCTGATGGACGAGACTAGCTGAGATCTGAACCTCCAGCATATTCTTCAGTGACAAACTGAAGTGAAAGTGGACTTTACCTCTCCTTTTTGAAATTGCTTATGATTTCAAATACTCATCCAGAAGAAGTGCAAAGTCCTACTTTTGCTGATCAGCATCATTTTGTGGAGTTTTCCATAAAATGAAATTAAATAATGGGATTTGAAGAGTCAGACATAGCCTAATTAAAGGTTACTTATGTTGTTTTCTTTCCTTTTTTCTAACTTACCTTGTTTTAAACTCTTTTCTAGGCATGGATTCCTGAATCCCTCCCAGCAGTGTCTCAGGGCTCAGGGGGGCTGACCAGTCCTTGCGCTTCTCCTTTGAGTGGCTCTAGCAGCACACTCAGTGCCAGCACACCCTGAGCTTTTGTCTGTGCCTGACAAATCTTCCCACTTCTGAAACAGCTCCTTGTGAAAAAGCCAGGGCCTGCCAGATTTATGGAGAATGCAGTCTTCCAGCTAAAGGTAAAGAGCTGAGGAGGAGTGTCCCAAAACAGAACTCAGGCCAGGACTTGCCAACATTTGTGTTTCCACCCAGCTGGGAGATTTCATCACTGGAGTACAGAGGAGTGGGAAGTCACAGGGATTTCACAGGTGAAAGAGCTGAGGCAGGCTGGCAGGTGAGAGTGAGGGAGATGTGCAGTCTGTCCACACAGCATTCCAGTTTAAAACCCAGAGTAAAGCTACTTTTGAGGATGAAGCAACAAAGGATGAGACTCAGCACTTCTGTAATGGGTGTGAAGGGTGCAGTGAGTGGAGGACTGTTCACAATGTCATGTAGTGATAGGGCAAGGGGTAGAAGAAAATATTTCCTGGGAGGATGGTGAGGCCCAAGCAAAGGTTGCCAAGAAAAACTGAGGATGTTCCATCTTTGGAAGTGCTCAAGGCCAGGTTGGAGCTACCTGGTCTAGAGAAAGGTGTCCCTGCCCATGGCAGGGTGGGGTGGAACAAGGTGGTCTTAAGGTCCTTTCCAACCCAAATCATACTGTGAATCTATGACTCTGTTCTGTTATTGCAGAAATGAAAAGTCACAGAAGGACCAGAGTTTAGATTCAGTCCAGAGAAGAGCTACTACTCTAAGAAAGATGCTCCAAAAATGAAAGTATCCCATAAACACACTCAGAGATTGGAATCATATGCTCCTTGAAATGAAGAAAATCCCTGCTGCCTCGACAAGGCTTTGAAGGGAGCAGAAGGTGAAGGAAATGGAAGGAAATGCTATTTTAATGTCCCAAATTCATTCCTATGTGGAGTACAAGAAACAGCCACTTGTGCTGTTAAACGCGCTAAAAGTTTCGCTTCCTTTTCTCCGAAAAGGTGACTCATGGAGCTCTGCAGTGCCAAGACAAACTCGTTTATTCCCCTTCATTGAGCATTTTACTTTTCCTGCAGTGTACCCTGCAGGAAACCTGAGAGTTATTGGGACTGTCAGGATTTCTCTGTTAGGACCAATCCATTTCTATTACTTCTTTCTGTCAATTTTAATTGTTATTCCCTTTCCTGTATTAGTTGAATAGCAAAAGCTGTATAGAAATAAAGAGCACATTTGGGAAGGAAACACACATGCAGTGAAACAAGAATAATAGCACCGAATGATAAAATAAAAAATGCTGCAAGATGAGTTTTCAGATCAATGAAATGTTTGTACAGGCTGTTGAATTTCATGTTAGAGCATCAGCTAAGTTTTTCTCAATCAATAGACATTTCTTTCTCCTTGGGTTAAAAGACATAGCAAAGAAAGGATGGAGTGGTATGAGGTACAAGTGATAGCCAGGCTACTTCATGTAGTAATGTGGCATGCCAGGATGATCATCCATAAATGCCTAACTGGCCATTTCCTGAGGATTATAAACCCAGACTACTGTTTAAATAATGTCCTAGTTTCTGCAGAAAAACTGACAGAAATAATAGAATTTATCTCCCCCAGTTAAGTGTGACAAATGTCCTTCAGAGAAGGGCTGAGCTCTGTGAAGCCCTCTGTGCAGGTGGGTGGATGGATTCCCACATATTTTTATAGGATGCCATGGCTGGCTGTCCAATTACCTCCTACAGGACCAGTCGTGCAGGAGGATAAGGAGACTGATACCAAATAGAGCTGAGCTTGTTCCATTTTAGAAATAAGAACGTTGTATCTATTGGATTATGAGTTCTCACATCTGGATCATTGACTGTTGCAGCCCAAGCTGGGATCAATGCTCTGCTTTATAATCTATTATTAGACATTCCTTGGGCTGGGAACAACCATCTCCTTTCTGCCACACCAGACCAGTGCTCTAATTGCTGGCCCTTATCTAGAAAGATAAGGAAGTGAGCATGGCTTTTCCACTGGCTTTTTATAAAAACACAAATTTTGACAGCTCACTGTGTTCCAGCCCTGCCTGGAATTCTCTAAGCAAAAGAGAGACTCCTCCCCATAAAATCCCCTTATTTCTCTGCTAATCAGGTGAATGCACAAGGCACTTCTCTGCCTGACTCAGGGCAGCCTGCAGGTCCTGATAGACACCTGATCTGGTTTGGTGTTCTCTTTGTACAGAAACTTCTCTGCTGGACATGAGAAATCTGTCGTAAAATGTCTGTTTCTGCAAAATTAATTGAAATTGCTGTTGGCCACCTTCCATGAAGATGTACAGGGTATCTTCAATTAGCCTTTGTGAATTATTTACTAATATTATGCTATGATATAAATATGGGAGGAGGGGGAATTACATGACTAGGTTTCTGTTGTTTTTTGGAGAGTGAATTATTCCAGTATATCTGTGTATAGCATGATGCATCAAGCTGCAATTTTTCAGGCTTATAAACATTTATAAATTGGTGTGCAGCTACCTACGGCATTTTTGCATGTCTTTTTCCACATTATGTTTTGTTCCAGATTATAGACTGCTGTCCAGTGTCTCTAAGCACATAATTTGTAGCAACACTCAACCAGGTATTTATAACAGATGCTGGGAAGAAGCTAGTTTGCTAATCCTGCACTAAAAGCCTTAGTTATTTTGTGCAGGATTTTACCCTCAGCAGTGGCTCTCACAATTTCTGCTCCTATCTCAGCTGCTAGCTGCTCGATAATATTTTCTTTGTCCTAGTCATGCTAATATGCATTTAAACTTTTTCAGCAGAGTTTTCTGTGGCCAAGTTGTGTGCAGATGCCATTCTCAAGTTTCTATTACATTGAAACCCTGAGTAATTTATACTCAAAGCATCCATTTTTGCATCCATAGCAAACTGCTGGGGATGCTGGCAAATATAAATCTGGTTTGTGCAGCAGTGTCAGGTCACCCAAGGACCTGCCAGAGCATTTCAAGCCCTTTCCTGACCAGAAAAGAAATAGTGCTGCTGCTTCTAACATCTAGGTGATGTAAACTCTGGGATTTATCTCCAGGTAGCACTAGTGGAGGAAAACCTGGATATTGCCATCCCTGAGTCTGGATTTGGGGTGTCAGATTAGTGAATATTTAAACCAGCCATGTTTCACGGATAATGAGGAATGCCATTCATAATTAGCATTTCACTCCACAGGCAGTGATGAGCTACACACCCAGTATTCCCAGGGTTCAGAGGAACTCTACATTTCAGCCTGGCAAGTCGATATCTCCAACAGATTAAGGAAAAAACCATGCCAGCTGGCAATTAGGGCTCTGAGCCCTGGTCACAGAAACATCTGCTCTCCTTATCGTGTGCTTCAGTTCTTACGTAACCATGCATGGCTCTGTCTCTGTTCAGAAACCATCCAAGTGTATAATAAATAAAAATCAGTGTATTGAAACCTCCTGCACAGCCTGGTGCCTCCTCAAGAATTTATTGAGTCACTTCAAGTCACTGAAAACTCCTGTGAGATTTAGGAGAAAAAAGCGCTTGAGATGCTGTAGGTAGGGATAAAATGACAGCTGATCAAAGCACTAATCCTCTTTTTCATTTACAGTATAATTATCCAAACAGGCAGAGATAATAAGGAAAAAAAGTGTATTTTTTCCAGTGAAAAATAGAAAATAATTGTTTCCAAGTTCTACAGTAAAACTGTAGTGTGTCTGACTGACTTCTGACTGTTCACACTCACCACCCAGCTCTGTTCTCCTCCAACTGAGGACATTTGTTTTCTGTGGAGATAACCTTCAGGATTACAAGAGCACATGGGCATCTAGCAAGTTTCTTGATCAGGATGTTTGAACACCCAGACCATGGAAGAACCCAACATAACTCTTGGCTTAACCATTGCAGCCCTCATAGACGTGGCTGATGATATAATACAATATATTTCCCATAAATGTTCTTATGCACACCCTTATATAAACTGTCTGAAGGACTTGTTCTTCTATGGGCTAAATTAAAAATCTTTTTTTAAAATATAGTTCAGCTGAATGAAAAAGGTTTTTTCATTACTTCCTTTGGGCCTGAAAAAAGTAAATTGTTTTACTCAACTTCATAAAATTAGATTAAGTTATTGTCTTAATTTTCTACTAATACAATAAGTAAGAAATGCATCAGTATGAAAAGTGATGGATGTAATATATGGGTGTATATAAAACAGCATTTTACTTCATATAACCTATGTCAAGGTTAAATCCCTTGATTTTGCTGCTTCATTTCCTCCCTCAAGGTGAGTCAGGACTTTGTAATCTCAGCTGTTGGCACTGCAGAAAGCAGTATCCCTTTTGAGCAATTTCCTAGGCAAGCCTTAAAGAGCTGGTTCTACCCTATTTTTTACCATATCAATCTCCCACTGGTTGCCCTGTCTCTTCCACCACAGATATTCCATTATCACTTTGCTTCTTTTAGATTTTTTTTCCCCCAGCAGCTTCATTATTAGTGCAGGAATAACCTGAAATGGATGAGACTGTGAGAAGAGGCTGCTCCTGTAGTTTTCACACACATCCCACAGCCTCCCTCTCCTAGAGACTGAGCAGCCTTATCATGAGAGAGTTGTTAAATGGAAAGTTAGCAAATCCGACCTAAAGCACTTGAAGAAGAAATTTGATTTATTATCACTGTCCGTGCGGACAGTAATTACAATTTTTCATCATTTACACAAGTGCCTGTGGAATCACTCCTAATGGTTTTAGGGTAGCACTTAGACTGAGTGTAAGCTGTGGGATAAGGATATGGATAACAGTGGAATTTCAGGGAAGATTTAAACAAACCCTTCAAGTGGGCTTACAGTTACAAAACCAAGAGGATTTTACCTTCTGCTGACCTCAAACTCATCATCCCAAGCTGCAGAGAGATCAGGACACCAGCAGCTCTGGTGGCACCAGGATTTTGGAAGTACACTACTGCTAATCACTGAGGAATGAAGTGATTCAGTCAACTCACCCTCCTCCTTGATTTCCATTTTTATGGACTGGGGCTTTATGGCACTATGTGTCTGTCAAAATCAAAAAAGGTTAAGTTTGTATTAAGGTTTTAGGCAGACAAACAGAGAAAACAGGAAGAAAATGAACCCCTTAAAAGTGCAATCCTTGTATTTCACATTATTGTATGAAGCTGTATCTTCATCACCAGAGGCAAAGTGATATCTCTGTGTATGTGTGTGTATGCTCCATCTGTATGTCCCACAATTCACTTAATAAGAGTGATAGAAATAGCATCAAACAAGCAGAAAAATGCTAAGAATGTCTTTAGTGCTGTGCTGCCCTCTTGGCTGTTTTCACAATGGCAGAACACTCATTAATTCTCATTATGTGAGATGAGTTAATGTAATTAACAGTGATGCTGTTGTGTTGTGATACCCTACGGATATACTGAGGCAGCTTGAAAGGAGAGGTGAGAGAGGGTTTTGAGGGAAGTGATACAGCTGCAAAAACCAGGGAAGCTTTTTTGGCACTCAAACCATTCCTCAGGACCAAGGAGAAGCACCAACAAAATGGGGCCTTTTTTCTAACCTCCAGAAAGGCTCCTGTGTCCAGAAGTTTTTGGGGTTTTTTTAAGCTATTTTAGCTGGCCTAATGAAAGTTTTTACCTCTCCCTACAAGCTTCACCTGGCTACACCTGGGCACTGAATGCAGATATTGCTGATACCACCCACAAGAATAGCAATAATAAATAAATATTTCCTGCTCTGAAAACCCCCTTCCTCTATCTTCACTGTCAGGTATGAACTGCACCACAACTCCCACCTTATTAAAGACAGGGGATTGCAGTAAAAAGATAACAGAACTGAGTTTCTATCTGCAAAGGCCCACTCATTTAGATGATGCTGTAGCAGATGTAGCAAATACCTCACAGTAAAAATATTTCCAAATGGTAGATTATCTTTGCTGGCTGTCCATCCTTATGGATATGCATTGCTTATCTCCTGCTCAGCTGTGACAGCCTCCTGTGAAAAACAGTTTATACATTATTCAGGCTTAGCTGACTGATAGAGTAGATTGACCTTGTCTCCTGTGAAAAGAAGCAACTTTTTTTTTCCTTTGTGGTGGCTTGCAGAAGAATAAGGGCTGTGATGATAATGAATAGCTTATTCATATTTCAGAAGTGGAATACCAGAAGCATGCTAACCAGAGGAGGTCAGGGCACATGGGAATACAGCCTGAACCTCTTAACCTTGGAGAATGATTAGGGAACTTTTGCTTTTGTTAGGAAACTCTAATCAGCCTTGTAGTGGAACACTTGATGTTCTCCTCCTCACACTGTCCCCTTAATCCTTTCCTAGGTCACAACTACTTCCAAGCCTTGCTGAAGTGCAGCTGGCTCCAAGTACTCCCTGTTGGGGCAAGAGCCCCTCAGACAGCTTAAATATTTGTGAAAGTGAACCAGGGCTAAGAAGGAATAGCTGGGTAGCCCTAGGAAGACCCAGTAAAAGCTCCTGGTGTGCTGTGCACCAGCTCTGGAGTTCCCAGCACCTCCTTCATCCCCCTTGGCAGGGAAAGCCCAGCCCAGAACTGGAGTCCCTTTCCCAGCTGTGCTTCCCATCTTGTCCTCACAGGATAATGTGTTATCCCTGGCAGCTCTCCTTTCCTGGGGGAATGGACAGCCAGGAACTGCCTCTCTCCAGGATACAACTCTGATTTGCAACCATCAGGACAGAAATATTGGGATGCATTCAGAGGGAAGACAAAAAGCAATCCAGATCATGACAGAAAAGAGCAATAATAGGATTTAGTTACCACTGTTACCTGTTTTGGTATTTTGGTATTTTTTTTATTAATTATGACCCCCTAAAAAGCTATTTTCCCTGGAATGCACCAGCAGATATTTTCTTAGTGGCTTATTTAGCTATTTTCACTGAAATATGTGCAAAAATTTGAAGAGGACTTTTATTCAACTGTCAGAGTCCCATATCTGACTATGTACAAAATAATTTCATATTTTCGGTCTATGGCTGTATTGTTTTCCAAAGCTGAAGCAAATACTCTATTTTGGAGCCATCTGAGCATGAAAATTGTGATTTTTACACTCTGGGAGGTCTGATCCAACCTCCATTAGAACTGAGTGGAAAATTCTTAATTTATTTTAGTGTGGGCTGGACTGGGTGCCCACAAAATGTCTCTGATGCCCTTTTGTTGAAAGTGCACGAATGTGGCGTGGATTTGATAGATGAAAAAGGATTTATAACACACAGTCTTCATTCAGAAAAGAATATGGACCAGTCTGGAAGTTGTTAGCATGTAAAACCAGGAGCTACATTGATTAAGGTACCCATTTCCTACCCTCCTCATGTGTCCTGCCTCTGAATCAGATGGTGGGAAGGGGGTTTATGATGGGAGTGAGAGCTGGTTAATTCTGTCAATAAGTGAGGTAAGTTACCTGTTGCTTGCAGAAAGTGCAGAGGTTAATTAAAATTGTAATTGCTGTGGCCTTAGCAAGCAGGTCACAGCTTTCAATCAAGCCTGTGGGCTGTGGGCTGCTTGCTGATGTCCCTGCTGCTGGCTGTGTGAACAGGGCATAGAAATTCCTCCCTGGTGGGTGCCTGCAGGGAGCCTCCTGCACAGGGACAAGCTGGCTGTGTAAAGCCAGAATTGGAGAGAATTGGTGTCTGACCCACTGGAAAAGGATTGCCATAAAGGGAATAGAGGGGAACCAGGTCAGCTGGCAAATGTGGTCTTTGCAGCAGGGTGTTTGCTTGATGCAGTGCAAAAAATGATTTGTCCTTTCTTTGAAGATTGGTGGGTGTGTGTCACATCAATCCTGGACAGAGTAGAGCAGGAAACAAAAGTGGGGGTACCAGAATCATAGGAAGGTTTGGGTTGGAAGGGACCTTAAAAACTATCTTGTTCCTACACCCTGCCATGGGCATGAACACCTTCCACTAGAGCAGATTGCTCAGAGCCTCACCCAGCTCCACCTTACACCTGGTGCCCTTAGCACCTGGATCCTGGCTAGGTCAGCTAGTCTTGGGTCTAACCTCCTCAGAAGTGAAAATGGTTATGGGAGATCATCAAACTTCACTGCCACAGAGGTTATCTATCCATGTTGGAAGTACTTTTGGCAGAGTTAAATGAAAAAGTTCAGGTTTCTCCTTTCTGCAGAAAGAAAGAAAAAAAAAGTTTAAAATTTGAGAGTCATTTAAAAAGGACAAAAGGGCATTTAAGGAGAACAGGGAGCTTTTGAACTGCAGTTTCAAAGTGGCCTGACCCAGGAATAGAGGTTGCTGATTCACATTACTTATAGACAGAGGAAAAAAACCCAAAAAACAGGAGGATACAAAACATTGATTTTTAGCTGAAGGGTATAAAGTAGTCCACAAAGGTTTGGTGGAAAAAGGAAAAGTCTATCATTTAGGTGCACAGAAATTAGCAAACCCCTGTGAGTGAATGTGAGAATGTAGATACCAAAAAAGAAGGAAAGATTTTGTAAATTTTAAGTTTGGAAGCAGGGGAAAACCACATTAACCTGTGTGACAAGTATAAGCTGGAGTATGGTTTCAATTAAATTCTGGTTTATATTAAAAAAGAAGTTGCTCTGCTAGTGTTAAGAACAAAACATATCCAGTAAAACAGCACTTAATATTTATTGCACTTCTGTAAAACTGACTATTGTTAGGTGGTGAAATTTGATAACAGCTTCAACCTTTGTTACCAGCATATTATAGTTATATTTTATTATTCACTTACTGCCCAGCCAGCACTGAAATATGTTATTTCTAGAAAAATGAAAAGCTTGGATGAATGGCTTGGAATAAAACATTCCTCCCTCCACAGATCGTGAACCTTCCCAAGGTCTGATCACAGCAGAGATTTCCTTTGAAATCCAAGGGGATGAAGCATAATTATGGGCTGCAGTTTCCCCTGGTGAAATATCCCCTTGTGAAATACCCACAGAGTCCTAGGGAGAGGAAGAAAAGCCGAGAGGTGTCCAGAGGTTTTGTTTGCTGTGCAGATGTTGTGGCACCAGCAGGTCCCTCACAGCCCCGGGTGAATGTCACCGCTTTTGTTTGCATGGCTGGAGCTGCCAGCAGCAATCTGTGAGGAGCTGGGGATGCCAGTGACACCCAGCACAGGAGGATCCATACCCACTCCTGGCTCTCGTGGCTCTGGGCTCACCTTGGAGCCTCCTTCTGTGGCTCTCCTGGCTGGAAACAGGAGCAGGGTTGTTTTTGGCGAGCCATATCACAAAACCTTTCACCTGGGAGCAGCTGAACGAGTCAATGTGCTGCTTTCCCCTGCCTGCTGAATGCTGGCTCCTCAACATTTGATAGGCTCCTGGCAGTCATGCATCTGCTGTCCTCAGCCAGACAGTGACCTCTTCCCCACCCAGCACCTACCAGCAATTCCCTTTGGACATTCCCCTCTTTTCCTGCCTGCTCTGGGTCCACCCCAACTCTCCTTTTGGTGGCTCCTACCAGAGGAAGGGCACCAGGCTGCTCAGGTGTGACCTTTGCTGGGCAGGTGTTGTGCAGAGGTTTCAAAAACCATCCCACAGGGATGAAATTCCAGCCATGCTCCCTCCCTGTGCCAGCTCCAGCAGCCAAAACCTCTTCAGAGGGAATTCTGGCTCCCAAGCCACAGGTATTTACCCATAAGTAGCAGGGTCACGAGTGGAGGTGTGAAGATGGGAATGAACAGAAATAAAAAAGAGATTCAGAGGGAGAAGAGGATCTTGAGCCAGTTTAACTGCTGAGGTCAATGTCTTGTGCAGCTTCTGTGCTGGGGGACAGCCCATGGAAAAAAATCCTATGGACATAACTGGCTACAGATCAGGTCTTGTGTGTTAGAAGGAAACCAAATGTATTTTATGTGATCTTAGTAAATTCCTCAAGTACCTGGGCTGAGTTGTTCCTGTAATATTTTGCTAATAAAACCTCGTACGTACATATTTCTCAGAAAAATTTAGCATGGATGTTGGCATGTATATCAATTAGCTGTGGACTTGGTCCACCAAAAACATGTTTATGAGAAAGATTTATGGCATGCTTAAGAATTCCCTTAAAGAAATTATGTGCAAAATCCTCACATTACCCTGCAGTGAAAAGCACAAAAGCTGCAGAGTATGTGTACATGTTGCAGATGTGTTTAATTTTACCAAAATCGTGTGGATTTGCTACAGTGGAACAGAGTTTATAAAATCTGCAAAATTTTCTGGAATATTTCCGAACAGATGTTGAATTATCTTTGTTTATGGAAAATGTGTGCTTGAAAACTGTTTTTCTAGTGAGCCACAGATCTGATGCAGAATACAAACTACCTGTCCACTTGGAGCTGGCTGCTAACCTGAGAGCCATAAGTCACCACAATGCTCTGCTCAGGGACAGGACTGGATGTGCTTGAGGGTGGATTTATTGCCACTGATGAGATCTCAGCCCAATCACCATCAGAACTCAGGCAACAGATGGTTCTCCAAGGAGTTTTCCCTAAGAAAGCAGTGTATGTAACAAACAGTGCCTATATGTTTTTGTGTGTTTATTCACAGCATGTGGATACATGCATCTCATTTAGTGTTGCTCTTTTTTTTTTTTTTTTTTTTCAATTGTGAAATTTTGCCTTTTTTTGGTGCCCAAGCTGGTCTTATGCAGCAACATTTTTCATCAGTTTCCCCTTCATTTGCCATAATTTTCCCACAACTGCTCCAGATTTAAAGCTCTGGCAGCAGACTGCTCTAAGAACATCAACTCCTGCCTCTGTTAACCTCTGTAACATCACCTGTAACCCCATTCATCCTGAAATATTGCTGCCCTAAGTCTCACACAGCTAATTAGGATATTTCCTTATAGCTTATAAAAGCAATCCCATACTTTTAACAAGTGCCCATGTTCTGCTGGTTTTATCTGTGGATATAAGCTCTATTTTTGAGTCAATGTATTTTAGTGCCATTAAAAATGCTTTAAAATGGCATTAATGATATGTGCTGGGTCCTCAGCTCTTGGAGCTTTGGTGTGTTTGGTGTGGAATTGCTCTGGTCAGGGTTTGCTTCCTTCATGGATCGAGTGTTTTTGCTCTGAGCCCCAGGGACTCTCTGTGTCACCAAATCTAAGAACCATGGACTCTTCTAAGTTGGAAAAGACCTCTAATATCCTTGATTCCAACCATTAACCCAGCACCCAACCATGTCCCCAAAAGCCACATCTGCACATCTTTTTCCTTATCAAATATGAATTCTCATAGCCAACCAGCCCTTAAAGGCCCTTAAAATGTCATTTCTGTGGCAGAAGAGCTGCCTAAGACCACACAAGCCACCCAGACTGATCCAGAGATCCTAATAAGAAGAGTGAATGGGGTAAGAATAGTTGATATTCTCTCTTAAGTGCTCAGTGCTGTGAGGTAGAGGATTGTTGGAAGCCTGGGTGAGACATTTCCAGCCCAGGACAGGTGAAGGAATCTGTTTCACACTGTGGGGGTGGCTGGTGCAGCATCCCCAGGAGGCATTTTTGTTCTTCAGAAAACCTGCTTGCAATCACAAGCTCTCTCAATTGTGTCTTTTTTGTGAGTTTTGGACCTAACATTAATTTTGGATGTGTCCTGCTTCAGTGGCATCTCTACATAGAGGAGATAAGAGCACCTTGTGCTTGTTGGCCCTTTGTTCATGGTGGAAGAAGGACATGTGATGAGGTGTCAGTGTCACTTCTCTGTTTTCTTAACAGGGGTCACATACACAGCTTTGCAGAGAGCACACAGAAAAACTTTTTTTTCAGGAGAATTGTTAAAAAATATTAAAACACTCAGCTGAAAATTGTAATGGGAAGAAATAATGTTATCAATTTTGACAGAGAAGCATAGAAGAGGTCATCTGTGCCCTGCATGCTATTAGAGAAGTAGTGCTGCATTTCCTCATCTAAACACTGCCTGCTCCTTTCCAGCCTTATGGTAAATCAAAATCAGAACAGGATCCTATGGGAAAAGGATGGTGTGGAGATGAGGGGGAAGCCCAAGTTCTCCTTTTGCTTTCCCTGGGGTGTATGTGGTCAGACTGGCATGGGATGGGCCCAGGGCTTGGGATGGCCCTGCTGACATCCAGGCAGCCTCAGCACAGCACTGCAGAGCTGGCCACAGATGGTCAGGGAGTGTCTCAGCCTGAGACCTGAGGGAATATCCTCTGTTCTCCCTGGCTCTGACTCACCTGGGATCAGGCCAGACCAGTTCTCAGGTGTGGACCAGACAAACAGCATGGCATTCATTTAATTTTGGCCATAAGTCAGGCCTCTGGGCTGTTTGTATTATCTCTCTGTGCTGTCAAAACTCAGTGAATCTTTCCCCAGAAGTCTAAAGGCTATATTTTCCAATCTCTTTCCAAGCCTGCTTGGACTGTCTGGTGCATATGTTAAAGGAGTTGAGCAACCATTCTCACGCACAGCAATTACTGCTTGTTTTTTGAAGCCACCAGCTAGGACTGGTCTTGCTTCTGGTGCCTCAGCAGGGGTGGGAGTAAAACTACAAAGCTGAGATGTTGGTGTTGCTCTCACCATGACCCCATTTCATATGTTCAAGGTTGCTGTGCCACATCATAGCCCAGAGTCCTGCGTTTCCCTCATCCCTGACAATAGGGTATCAGTATTTGCTTGATGGAAATGGAAAATGCATCCCTTCTCTGCACAGGTGATGAGATGGGCCTTTTTAAAACAGAATTTCCCAAAGCACTGATTTTGTAATGGCCATGGAGTTGTGACTTGGGAGATAAAGCTGCCAATTTACAGCTCCCTTTATTATGTTAGTATTTATGGAGCCCTATTAGTTTTGGCTTTTTGGCACTTCCTTGGCAGTTTGGAAAGAATTCCCACTGTGTAAGGAGAGACTGTGCATAGGTGCTAACACACAATGAACAGCTTCTTTTAATCTTGGCACCTACAAATCCTTAAGGGCTTTGGTGCTGCGGCTGTGACAACTGGGAATGTAGAACTGGGCTTATAATGAAAAATCCCTTTTTATTTTCAGTCAGCATCACATCGAATAATCACTGTAGTGCAATGATTTTTTGGGACTATTGTTTCTATTATAAAGGAAATGTCTGCTGGGTAATCAGCACTCTGCTGTCATCTCTTTCTCCCTGTGATACTGCAAACCTATTTGTGGTACTGGTGCCACTCCAGCAGGAATGGATGATGTCCATCTGCTGTGTTGTGATGTCCTTTCACTGCAAGGGAACTCTTCCTGCAGCATTTTATCTCTTGCTTTAAATAACTCTCCCATAAGACAGACGTTCTTCTCTGAATACAGGATAACAATGTGACCAGCATTCCTGAGAGTCCATCCAAGAGCTGCTCTCAACCTGAAAAAATATCCTTAAAAGCTCTCATTTGTTATTGACTTAGTGGGAAAGGATTTGGCCCTGAGATGATCCTTGGGTGGGTATTTTTTGTCCACATGGCAAAGCATTATAGTGCTTTTGACAGCAGAAAGATTTCCCACAGTGTGGATATTCCAGGGTCTGCCACTCTTGGCAAATGACATATTTATTAACAAAACAATGTTTTTTCAGGATAATGTTTGGCACTTTGACCTTTCCCCCCCTCTCTCACACAGTCATTTTTCATCTGCTTCTTGCCATGCTGAAGAATCTTCCATGGATTTTCTAGTGCTGTGTAACAACTAACAGAAATTGCAGTCTGTGCAATTCAGGCCTGTGGGAATGTAAAGGCATCTTTGGGTAAATAAACCAAAAATAAGAGACAATTCACGAGAAGGCTCTGGAGGCAGGGGGAATATGAAACTGCAGAGAAATGCAGAGGGGAAGAGCTGGAGGGACACTCTATGAAAATAGCCCATCACTTTTTTTTCCCTTCATGCCCACTCCTGTGGTCTAATGTGAGCTCACAGATGGAGCCATGCGATGAGCTGGCACCAAGGAAAACATTTTCTTTCTGTGAAGAAGAAACCCAATGATTATCACATGCAATCAACAGAGCTCTGCCTATGGAGTGGTGTTCCAGACAAGCCTTTTTTCTGCTGTTTTGTTTGGTTTTTTTCCCTCTCCCACACCCAGCCCCAGCTCAGGGAGCAGCCAGACCCAGCTGCTCTGGACACAGGGACAGCTCACAGCTTGCTCTGCTCCTGCCAGGAATTCCTTGGGGCTGGCCGTGTGTGCTGCTGGCTCCAGTGGCACAGAACCCCCAGAAATGCCTGGGAGCACATGGATCTCTTGCCATGGCTCTCTTGCCAAGTGCCTGCTGAACTCCAGGCATGTGCCATCCTCTGCTGCAGCCCCACTGCTGCTGAGCAGGCGGGATGCAGCCGGATCCAAGGAAGCAGTTGTTGTGGAGTCAGGCTGAGGATTCTCTGGTGGAGGTGGCTGGGATGACAGATGGGAGAGGGGGAAGCACGTTTTCTAGACATACTCCAGCCTTTCTCCATCTTTGCTATTTCTAGGATCTGAAGCAAAATTTCAGCCCTGAAAATATTTCTGCATCAAGTTTACATCTGAGTTTTATCTCACCTGAAATAATTATCTCCTTTCTTCGTATCCATCAGATCTTCTGGATGCACTTATCCCTTCTTCTGCTCTCTTTTCACTTTCAGTAAACCAACCAAGAAAGGAATTCACCAGTAAAGGTGTTCACTCTTCAAAGTGCAGCATTACATTTTGTTTATAACCCCAGTAAGGTTTATGGTCTCCATGAGCTACGAAATAAAGAAATAAGTTTAATAATTAGGTAATAATTATAGTGTATAATAATTCCATTCAATTAAGTGATAATCAGTAGCTACCATTCACTGCTAAAATGAATATTTTAAGGATGAAGTGGATTTTTCAAAAATCACATAAAGGAAGAGAATAATCCTTTAAGATGTTAACTCTGCAAAATGGTAATGCTAAAATGGGATGGAAAAATTGCCAATGCAGTTAGGTAAAAACATAAGAGAATAGCTCAAAATCATTCTATTGCTCTGATTATTTTTAATATATTTCTTTTAATCATGCCTCATGCATGACCATTTTCCAGAGAAGATCATTGTTCAGACAGAAGTAAGCCTAGGACATGCAGTTGTGGTGTTTGGGTCAATTTTATCACAAAGGGACCAAACTCTCTTTCTTTTCTCTTGAGAAGAAATTTTTCTGATAGTGGAAAGACTGATTTATATGGAAACAGGCCTAGAAAAGACACAAACCTGCTTCTTTTTCCCACACACTTATTTCCTTATAACAAGAGTAATTGCTACATTTTGATGTCAGTGTAAGTAGCAATTTGAGTCTTGTGCCTTATAATTTGAGAATGTTATTATAAGGTGGAGAACAGAATTTGGAAAATGTAACTGCTGGCAAAATTAATGCTGATCAATGCTAATATTATTTTATGTGTTTTGGCTCTTCACCATCCTGGAAAAAAAAAAGCTAGCATATTATGTAGTTATATACAAAAGTCACTTCTTCATCAGTGTAACTCTGGGATGAATAATATGCTCAGGAACTCAGGAGAGCTCTAGAGAAAACGAAAATAGAACCCACTGTACCAACTCTTCTGTGCCAATACTAGACCAGCAACACCAGCAACTTTTCACTTAAAATAATGTTTTGAGACAAGTGCTTAAAAAGGAGGAAGAAGTCATGTGACAGCAAGTTAATGGCTAAGGAGGGAAGAAAAATACTATAATTGATCACTTCATGTGGACTGTATTTTATATAACTTGTTATATAAAATATAAATATAATTATAAAATTATATATAATTCCTAATATATGTATATTAAAAAAACCTGCTCTAATGTTTGTCTACATATCAGAAAATAGAATTAGGACCAAAAAACTGAACTGTACAAGCATCAAATACATTCCTGGTGAGCCAACACCCGTCCCAATGGGCCTGGCCAATGGGTATGCATTGACACCTTTCTTTGGGAAACTGCTTGGCCTCATTTCTCTTGAAATGTGGTGGATGTGGCCTCAGGAAAGAGCTCCCAGGTGTCCTGGTTTTACCAGAAGTCACACACCTTGCCTGGGCAGACTTGGCAAGGCGAGGCTTTATGTTGGACTTTGAGAAGTATTTCCAGAAATGCTGCCCAGATGAAGAGTGAGACTCTTCTACACAGGAATAATGGCTTGTCAGTGTTATCATGAGCAGGCATCTTCCAGCACCTGAACTGCATGGCATTAATGAGGTGCTGAGCAGCCAGCTGTAATAGAGCAGCATGTGGGGAGCTGATCCTCAAGATTTATGATGCATCTTTTGGTCTCTCTTTGGTCCATTTCCTTAATCAGGATGCTGATTACCAGGACAATTGTTTTTAGTTCTCGTTTCATTTGATTTTGCTTTCCTTGGAAACCGTAATGGACCTTAGTTGGGGTTTTTTATTCCCCTCCAACCTTTAAATCAGCTGCTGTTCTCCCAGGCAGCTGCTGGCACAGAGAGCACCTTGCAGGCACTGTTGTGTTAAAGGCACCCAAGTGTGAAGCAAAGCAATTAAACGGGCCTGACGTGGCTTTCAAAGGGGTTCACTGATCTATCCATGACAATTAGAGGGCCTCCAAGCCTTGCCCAGCCATTTGCTAGCAGGGCAGGTGTATTCTGCAGCAAGGCTTTTAGAGCATTGCCCAGCATGAGACTGGTTTTTGTTGGGTTTTGAGGAGGAAGCAGCTGGCAGAAGTCCAGCCTTCGATGCTGGCTGGAGAAGGGGAGGAGAAGATCTGACTCAGCAGTCCACTCCCAGTCACTGATTTTCTTTTTTTCACTATAACTTGGTCTATTTCTTTTTGCAGCTAATGGGTATTTTTCACACCATAAAAGAAGTTGGGGTATACCCATAATGAGAAAGCCACAGCAAGCAGGTCAGGGGTGGCATGGACTAGCCAACTTGGCCCAAAAATCAGGACACTCTTGTGTGCAGCAAATGAAAGACAGAGGAAGAAAGAGTTACTGATAGGGATAAATACAAGTGGGGCTGAAAAAATAAGGTTTTGTGCTATAAATAAAATTAAATGCAGCCCTTAAGCAGTAACTATTAATTACATGCTTGAATTGAGTTGTATATGTTACTCATCTGTGGGGCAAGTAGGATCGCTCCCAGACTCTTACTGAATCTGAACACAAACTTAACTTTGGGAAATGAAAAACTAAAATATATATATTATATATTATATATTATATATTATATAGTATATAGTATATATTATATATTATATATTATATATTATATATATTAAAATATTATATAATATATATGTTATATGTTGTTATATGTTATATAATGTATATAAATATCATTAAATATTATTAATAATGTAATTATCAATAATTAATATTAATAATTAATATTAATTTTAATTTTAATGAATTAATTCAATTAATTTATTAATAATTTACACTGTACATTATATATAATTTATTAAAATAAAAATAAAAATTTTAAAAATTAATTTAATATTATTAAAATATATGTGAAATTCCACATACAGAGAATCAGGTGTGAGCATCCAAAAGGGAACAAGGTGCCTACAATGTCCACTGGGTGGAATTTAATTTCTTTAAATCTAAAGCCAAGGGATTTGTGTATTCAGAAGGGAATGGCTTACATGCACAGGGGAAATGCATTGATCCAGTCACAGTTCTAGAGGCATGCATAGCATATTTGCAATACATATATAAATATGCATGTAATAATTTCTATTATACTATGATCAAACCAGCAGCAGAAGCACAAGCAAGGGTGAAATGCTGCTGTGGCACAGAGCTGAGAAAAAAAAGGAAAGAAAGTGGTGAATTCTAATAATTTCAAAAGATAAAAAATAACCCAACTTCTGAAATGTTGCAATTTGTTTGAAAGGATTCCCTTATTTTAAGTCATGTAATAACTACAAAAATTCTGAAGTCCCAACTCCACAAATTCTGAAGTGATGTAAGCAAAGCTAAAGTACTCTCTAACATTCAAACAGTAACACACTGTTGGAGGAGGTGCCTGGTGCATTTGGCAGGAGTTAAGCAGCTAATGTTTTATCAGCTTGGAGTTAATGATACACACACAATTAGTGCTTCTGCCTGTGTTCTCACAAGATTTTCAGTGTATCACCCTGGAAATGTTGTCTGATTTGGTGTTGGTGAAGGGACTCTGTTAATTCAAGTATCAGCAAACTTAACTGGATGTTCTCCCATTATACATGTGTGTTTTAATGACAAGCTGATGGGGCAAGGTGGAAAAAGGCTGGGAAAGGAGACTGCAGGAGTTGGTGGGAAGTGCTCCCTCTGCTCCCCCTACTTTGTGGCACATTGCCTTGAAGGAAGAGAGAGGGAAATGGAGATAAACCTCATCTGAGCCTAAACTCTTTCTCCCCAGGGTTCTTCAGATGGGCTGTGGTCATCCCCCTGAGGGGGTGTCCATGCTCCTGTGAAATTCCACCAGTGTCAGATCACATTCAGAAGTGCCTGGGAAGGAGGATCAAGCCTGTGAGGTCTATTGCTGCTTTCTTTATTGCACATGCAAAACTTCCTTTAACACTGGTGGGACAGCTGCAAAATGCACACGTGGTCCTGTAGGTGTTCCAGCAAAGTTAATCAGGAACAGAGGGCAAGAGAAAAAGTTGACCATTGCCAAGTTTCCTTGCTATTATTGGTTTTTAAGAGAAGTTAATTATTTCATCAGGTTTGTATTAGAGTTTTATTTGTGGGCACAAGGTGTAAGTGCACCCAGAAGCCTGGATTCTGGTTGAACCATTTTGGGACAGTCTTAATGGAATATATGAATGTGTTTTGCACAAATGTTTTGCTTCCTTAGAGGAGGGATGAGAACTCAGATCTTAATTCACATGCTGAGCTCAACTGCAGATCAGAATGATGAGATTCTGTGCTTATTTACTGAGCTATTTATTCAGCTATCAGGAGCTTTGTATCCAAAATTAACTGTGCCACTATAATCTCAAAATCACTTGATAAGCCAGTAGGAGTCCTGGGAGTTATTTCTCTTGCTGAATCACACACTTCTGCAAATTGGTGTTCCTTGCGTGCCGTGGTTCTAATTTGCCTGGAGTTAAACAGGCACAGTGAGCCCCACACGGTATCAGAACGTGCAGGAGGAGTAGTGAGTGAGCTCAAAATGAGCATTTGCTGATATGTTGTGCTTGCTCCAGCCCAGTGACACGAAAAACCAGTAGATATGATGAGGAATGCCAGCCCTTTGCTGGAGCCTGTGCTGTGGGAAAGCCTTTCTGCAGTCAGATGATGTTGGGACATGCCTGAAACCCAGGGAATGCAGATCATGCTCTGCTTGACTCCAGAGAGGTTCCCATTAAATCCTGGGAGAGGGAATGGCAGCCTTCAGCAGATACTGGAGATGCATATGGGATTTCTCTTGGCCTCGAGTCATGCATATGGAGGCTGACGATTTTCTGTGCTGTTGAGCTGCTCTACTGGGCAGGCCAAGGACAGAGGGACTGCAGTGTTCCCATCCCTCACTTTGCCCTTCTCATTTCTGTTCCCTCTTACAGACTTGTGCTACATTTCATGCAGAAGCAAGCACAAACTGCAGAGACCATTATATGTTGTTGTTATTATTTTATAAAACATGTTGGCTAATGATTTACTGTGAGCAAGCATGACAGCTTCTTAATCTTCTGGGTGGCATCATAGCTAACTTTCCTGCTTCTCAGTGCTCCATTCACTGCTTGGCAATTAGTGCCTGCTCCTCTGAGGTGCTGGGCAACCACAGATCCCATTTCATTCCATGGAAGTTAAGTGCAGAACTGCGTGGTTCCTCCGTGTGCCTGTCACAACAGCGGTGCAGAGTGCCACTTTCAGGGCAAAACAAACAAATGGTGGTGTAATAAATGATACAGTCATGGAGTCATTAAGGTTGGAAAAGACCTGTAAGAGCATCGAGTCAAACCACTGACCATTAATCACTGATGCACATTAATAACTCACTAGGCAACGACAGCGCCTGCGAGGAACTTGTACGCGTGCTGTCGAACCCATCTGGAGGAGCTTGAGGTGAGGCTGTCAGCCAGGACCCCCTGAGCAGTTTTTTCCAGGATGAACACCCCAGCTGGCAGGTCACCCTGAGCTGCTCATGCCACCCATGCCAACATTGGTGTCAGGGCCAGGATGGGCGATGCTTGGAGAGGGGCTGCAGTGCTGGGCTCGTGGCTTTGTCCTTCCCAAGCCCACCAGGCTGGGGCAGCTCTTGGAATCAGCCAGCAAAGAGGGAGAAAGCCTGGTGGCAGCTGCACAGAGCTGCTTTGGAGCATGTTAACAAGCCAGAACATATCTCCATGTGTACATTTCTGCCTGGTCTGTAACAGCACAGTGATTGTCTCACACTTCACTGTGCACTACACACAGCTAACAACTAATGCTCCATTTAAACAAGCAGGCAACCCTCCTTCCCAGAAGCAGTTGTGACACTGTCAACAAATATCCACAGGGACAACTTTTTTTCTCTTTTCTTCTTCCCTTTTCCTTTTTCATTCTAGTCTAATCAGAAGCACTGCAGATTCAGCCATCTATAAAATCATGCCCCCAAAAGGAATTCGATTTAGTTTTGCAAAATGAATGTGTGGCTTTTACTATGCATGGCAGGTATGGTTGGAATCCAAGTAGGAAAATTGTATTTTACACTACAGGCCCTTGGGTAATGAATTAAATGGTAACACCAACATATCTAACAGTGAAAAATGCCACACTATGGAGACACTTTCAAGAAAGCTGAGTACACAAACTGTGAGAGAGCAGCAGATAAACATTTTTCTGTTTGTACCTGTATTATTTAGTGATACCTACCTTTTTTTTTTTTTTTTTTCCTTTTAAGGAGATACCTGTGCTAGAATAAAAGCTGAATTCTGGTATGCTTTATCTATGTGGTATCCTCAGACTCTGCTCCCTTGATTGTCCAGCTCTGGCATCCCCTGGCTGCATCCCAGACACCACAATGTGGAAGGGGAAAAATGCAGGCTTGGGACTCCTTCTGAAAGAGAGTCAGGATGAAAGAAGGGCATCCAGACCATGAAATCAATATATAGGAAGGTTTTTTTATGTGGTTCTGCATCTGCTTTATGCCAACACTTTAGTGAAGGTTTGGTTTCTGGTTTGGGGTTTTTTTGTTTCTTGCTTGGAGAGGTATCAGTGCTAAGACTGGCTGAGCATCCATGCTTTCCCATTTCCAAAATTCAGTAAGCTTGCAATAGCAGTTTGCATTTTGAGGGGTTACTTTTTCATGACAGAATTTAACTTCAACAGCTGCAGCCTGGAGCAAACCAGGCTTATCTCCAATCTGATGGTGGTTCAGAGCATTATCCCAAAATGCCACTTACTCTGCAACCTCTGGGTGCCTGGTCACTGGAGCAGGGTACCAGAGGGCACTGCTTTCAGGAAAGCATCTTCACAGTCCTTAGGGGATTATTGACAACATGTGGCTGTCTTCCTTGTATCCATCTATCAAAGGAAAATTGCCCTCTCCCCTCTCTTATCCTTCTCATCCTTCAGGATGGTTGCAGGTTATTATAACTGCTTTATTGTAACAGTTTATATTCATATGTCCCTCTGTTTGTGTGCTGGCTGTGGCAACCTGAGCTAGTGCTATCCTCCAGAGTGCCACTTGGTCATTAATCATTAATATCCTACAGCAGAAAAGCAAAGTTTTAGCACTAGGGTCATACAACAGGTTATTTAATACAGAATCAACAGTGCATTCAGGCAGGTCTTTGTTTCTCTCTCCAGCATTGGGGACTGGGAAGAGGGACAGATACAGATTAAATTACACTTTCTAAATGGTATCTCTTCACATTAATAAGAAAATTAACTCCAGGAGCTGAATAAATAAAGAGCAGGTAAGGGATGAGTGAGAGCTGAGACTGCACCGTGAGACATTGGACTTGAGACTCACTGTGTAAATAAGAGAATTACTGGCAGAATCCTCCACTTTTCCTCTCATTCCCATAATCTTCCCACTCAGGCTGTTACCAAGGAGAGGGGAACGAGCCAGGATTTTCCATCATTGCCCTTTTCTATCCACCTGCTCTACAGGGAGCTCTGAAATAAAATCATAGGCTGAGTTTAACATGCCAGTTGTAACAATCTGGGGGCAATCCTGCCTTCACCAGCCAGCAGTGTGGCCTTAGTGGCAACTTTTGGATTCCCTCTCACTAAAAACAGCAATGGACTTTCCAAACAGAAGTCTGCTCTTCCAGGAATATTAAGAATACATCACAGCCCCAACACTTATTAACCATACAGTGCCTTTCATCCAGGAAGCTCAAAGAGAGAAAATCCTAGCCTACATCCAAGTTTAATGTCTCTCTTCAAATATATGTTGGCAGTAGAATATTAGTAGACCTGGCTTGATTTGTCTCATTGTTATTTCTATTCAAATCTAAAGGAAAATTATAATTGTATATTGCAATAAATGTTAAAGGATTTTTTTAACATAAGTTGAAGGGATATTGTCAAATGTTAATCTTGACTGCAAACTCAGTATTTTAAATTTTTACTCTGTTTTCAGTTCTTCCTGTAGGAGATCAGAGGACCCGGCTCTATTTAAAAGCAATTTTGTATGTCTGCTTTCCAGGGCAATAGTTATGCTTCAATAAGTTCTTTTTCATCTGATTTACCAATTACAGTAAAATATTGCAAGATATATAATCACAAACAGAGGGGCATTTAAAAAAAGAAATATTTAACTTCTGAGAAACTCAAATGCTTTCAGTTATCTCAAAAATAGACTCGGAAAGCTGTGTCAGTATTTTATGGGAAATGAGGAACAGGAGTCTGCTAATTCTTAATTTATTTCGTTTTTAATCCCTGGATTTCTGCCTGGATGTTGTTTCCTGTGAAGCATCCTCATCTCCCCTCTCATTTGGTAGATATTTCAATGCAGAAAATGGGAGGTGGCACAGGGATTTTAATGCAAATGGGACAAGAAATGTGTGATGGCACTTCTGCCTCCAAGTTATGGGGGTGTGTGCCTGTGTGTGTCCAAAAAACTGTGGGAGGGAGAACGAAAGGGGAGCATTTCTTTTGCACAAAGAAGGTGACTTTCACTCTGGAAAGCATTCTCACAAAAATATTAATTTTGTCAAGTAGCCAACATTCTGTCAGAACAGTTTGGATCCCATGTCTTTTAATTAGCCCTAGTGCTAATGAAAGTCCAGCTCTGTAATTGGTATAATGTGAGACAGGGAACAACCTGAGTCCCTGCCTGAGAGTTTGGGATGCTGAGGGGATGTGGTTTCGTTTTCTGGACTCAGAACACAAGTTCAATACAGCTATTGACAAGAAGAAAACTGCTACTTAAAAATGATTGCAGATTGGAGCTTTAAATTTGAATATTGAACAGTTTTGATCTGGAAATCATTTGGAAACAATAAGACATTATTTTTATAGCCATTTCCTAGAAATGATCAAGCCTCGATACTTAGAACTTTTAAAAATAATTTCTTATGACCATGCAGAACTGATTACTTGGGTTATGGTGATCTGGGAATGATTTTTTTCTGGAGATTAAGCCAGAGGCACTGGAAATTAAAGCCTTGACAGTGCAGCCATACTCCATGGGTGGATTTTTTAGGACAGAATTTGCTAAGGTCTAAGGTAAACCTTACATATGAACACTAACAGACCCCTAGAATTTTGCATGGTAGCTCCCCATAATAAGTCCTAATGTATTATTGCTCATTAGTGAGTTATCCCCTCATCTGTGGAGAAAGACAGTAGATAATTTCCTTCATCAATAACATTGGACAAGACGTAACACATTTAAAGTCATTTTGCTGAATTCATCCCACATTTTAAATCCACACTTTCAGAGCTTGCCACTGACCTGGCCATTAAGCTCTGCTAATATTTGTTCTTCCCACCATGCCCAGGGAGGAGGGATTGAGGGCATGGAGATGAGTACAGGGCAATCCATCTCTTTTCAGTATTGCCACCAAAGCTGGGAGAAAGGTTTTGCAGATAAATTAATTGTGAAACGAAGCCAAAAAATTGGAGGGGAAAAACACATTACACATCATCTCTGATAATCCTGCTATTGTCCTTGTTTATGGTTATTTCTTCTTTTCTCCTTTATGAAACCCAAGCTTTATCAGAAGTAGGATCCTGGTTTTGTAAGCAAGGGGTGTTATTTTAGGAAGTGTTGGTGAGCCTGCCTCATGTTCAAACAGCTGCTTAATGATTTAGCTTGTCGTCATGCACTGAACAAACTCTAACGCTGAGCAAATCGTTGTTATCTGATTACCTTCATTGCTTATCTGCATGATAATTTGGGAATCATTTGAATATGATAACCATTTAATCAACAATCATATATAACATGAATATGATGTTTTCTAATTTTGTTTTCATGTATAAGTCACATGCAATGCCTTCTATGAATGTGAAGATTAATTATACATTAATTAGTAGCTATTTATAACAAAGGTCATCAAATTAGTTTCTGTGACCTCATTACTGAGTTGCATGCAATCTAATTAACTGATTCAAAGGTTGCCTATTAGAATGTTAAAGTGTCTGATTTTCTATATAGGTACATCTGACATTTTCTAGGAAATGGAGGTAGATTAAGGGAATTTACTTCCAAAAACTCACAATATTCTCCTATAAATTTTTTTTTTTTTTTTTGGGTTGGTTGGTTGGTTTTTTGTTTGGTTGGTTTTGTTTTCTCCAGGAATTTAGAACTTTATCAATTTCTCCTTGATTTTTCCTTGATAATCATGTATATATCTACAAATGCATGAATAAAATTACCTAATGCATGAAAAAAACCCACAGCATACAACTCACAGAAGAGCAGTAGTGGAGTGACACTGCTGACTAATGAGGTTTTGAAGGAGAAAGACTTTCTTAAATGCAGACAGCACCCAGTGGAGTAATCACACCTGGGCTCAATCCTGCTCCAGAAAGGAAGTCTGTGATAACTGCACTGCACAGATGATATTGGCACCAGTTCTGCTGCAGGTGGGGGTTTTCTTCCTCATTTTCTGTTCTTTTTTGCCTTTTCTTCAGGTGTCTTTTTTTTTGTTTTTTTGGAAAGTTGAAATCTTAAAGTACTTGGAAAAGAGACAGCAAAAAAATCAAAGCATGGCTGAAAATCTGGATGGGGAGAGGACTTTTTTTTTTTCATTCCAACTCCTTACTTATCTGCATTTAGCCATAGCATATTAACATATTTATGTGAGGAAATTCATATTAATAGTGCTCAGCTTATCTGCCAGGAGCAAAAAGCAAATGCATGCAGAATATAAAGGAGCAACAGTGGTTGTAGGATTCAGACCCATGTGCCTAAGAAGGGAACAACACAGCCTATTCTTATATCTGTTGGGGCTGGCATATCAATGAAAGGAGAATTTAGCCCTTGCAGTTTAATTTTATAGCAAGCATTAGACCTATCTTGGAAGGAGCCTGTGTTAAATATTAAAAAGTAGCCAAAAGGCTGCAGAAACTAGATTATTCAGCATTCTCATGCTCATAAATTTTAGGTTGTTTTTTTTTTTAATAAGGTAATTGGAATTGATTGCTTGATTATAGTTTTTGTTAGAAAAATCATTTCCCCTGATAAATAAAAATCAATGTATCCCTGAGATATTTAATATTTAAAAAAAAAAAAATCAAAACCAAAAAAAACCCAAAACAACAAAAACCAGCCCTTTCTGAGAAAATCTCACCAGTTTGTCAATACTCTTAATGGTTTGCAGGAAAAAACAAAGGAAGATAAACTCCCCAAGCCTCCATCCTGGGGATAAAAGAAGCACTCCCATATGCTGCTGCTGTGCTGTTTCAGTGCAGATCAATACCCTGATCACAGCAGTGATGGTAATTACAGAGCCTTTCCTCTGGGAGCTGAGGATCCTCTGCTCCCATGGAATCAGCACAACTCAAAGGCTTGAGAACAGTGAAAAGCAGCAAACAGACAAAACACAGCCCCTGTTTTATGGAGCTCCTCTTGTTCTCTCCTGTTGCCTTTTACACACCTTTGCTAGAGCTCCTGCTCCAAAGCTAATCAATGCAGAGACCTTGAAAAATAACCCTTTCTTTTCTTTTTTTTCCCTCTTTTTTTCTTTTTTATTTTAATCGAAATCAGTTTAGGTTCCTGCATAATGCTTTTTAAAAGCAGGAAAAACAGGTCCCCTCTCTTTTTTGTCTCTTTTGAAGTGTTTTCAGAAAAGTAGGGGTTTTTTTCCCCTAAAAAATCCGAAGGTTTAATGTTTAGGAGGCATTTGGCCTTGCATGAAAAGCTAAGTGGCATTTTCATTTTTGTGCCTGTATTCAGAAGCATAATTTTTTGCACTATAAAAAAATCACTGGATGTCCATGGGGGACCACAATATTGATATGGTGGAATTTGGGAAGATTCTATGTTTCCAGGTTGTTTTTTATCATGATTCAGAATATTTTGAGTTGATTGTTTTGTTGGGTTTGTTTGTTTGTTTGTTTGTTTGGAGAAATTGAAATTAGACAAATTTTGATCAGCTCTGTCCCAAAATAAATTATTCCATGTGGTAAAGATCCCTATCACACTCTCAGGAATCATGCAGTGGTCTGTAGGATTTCTCATCCACCATGGAAAACTGTTTTCTTTCCAACTTCCATGCTTTGCATTCCAGACACTCCAGAGCTGGGGCTGTAATGCTGAGTTTGTTCTGAGAAGTAGCCATGATCTTTTCTAGAGCTCTAAAAATAAATCTGATACAGCACTCTTAACAACCTGTAAGTCCAAATATTTAGTTGAGGTTGGCAAGACTTTCTCCCCTAGGGGAAAAAAATAGTTTGTTAAACTGGTAACTACTGGAAGCAGTGAAGTATTCTGATATGTAGAGCCAGTAGTTAAATGAAAGCTATTGTAGATGATTTGTTTGTCATGCTTTTTGATCAAAAGAAGAAGAAAGTGTAGCAGAACCAATATTTTCAAATGTTTTCAGAAGACCTATTAATTGGGTTTGATGTAAAGGCAGAAAATATGAATTAAAGATAAAGGATCTAATTTTGAGCAAAGAATGTTTTCCAAAATCAGCAGGAGACAAATCTGAAATGTCTGAGAGGTTTCATTTTCCATAAGATCCCAGAATTATCTGATGTTAAGCATGACTCCCTTAAACCTGCTTATTTAGGAATAGGACTGCATGTCCCAGATGCTTTGTCTTCCTCTTGAATCTGAGCAGAAATAAACAGCCTAAGGACAGATCATATACAAGTGTGAAAAGGTTTCTGTCTCTCAGAAAAATGAGACCCAAACTGTATAACAAAATGGAGAAAACAGCTTCTTGTCTGGAAGGTGGATGTCTCCTTCCCACTCCATCCCTGCACATCCCTGCACATCCCTGCACAGGGGCCAGCCATTCCTCCCTAGGTTTGACAGAGATCTTGTACATTGTGGGTAAGGGGCTTTTAAAAATTCACAGGGTGCAAAAATTTTAGTTCCTAATTGTATTTTAAAGAAGAAAATAGCTTTTTTTTTTTTTTTTTTTTAATGCTAAAGATACAATCACTAATTTCTGCCTGAGGGCTTCAACTCATCATTCTTTATGATTTTTCTATCAATAGCTACACTTAGGAACACCCCAAGGAAGTCAGTGAGTGCTGCATTTTATGGGGAACCTCAAAAACTCAGCCATTCATGCTTTTTAAAACAAATCTGGGAAGTATTTTGGAGAGACCAAGGAGACCTTTGGACTTAAGGAGACCAAGGAACCTGAGTGGAAGCCTACTCCCATTAACATTTAAATTATTGGTGGGGAAACCAGTTGGGATATTTTTCTCAGCACTCATCTATTGGATCCCTGGCTTTTCTCTTCCCCTTTATGGTATGAAGCTGTTTTGGGCAAAATGGATAGTGCAGCTTTATAAACACAACTCTCCACTGACTCTGCTTTGTGCAAGCAAGCTGGCAAGAATTAAAACCCTTAATGGTGGATGAAATGAGCTTTCTCCTTATGAGCACAGTGGCTTATTAGAGGCTGGTCACCCTCAGTAAAGTGCTCACCTGCCTCAGCTCCCATGCTGGAAACCCCAGCTCCCATGGATTAACTCAGATTCCCTCATTGAGCACCCTTACAGGAAAACTTCCAGGAGAACCACAGGCATCATCTTCCTGAGACTGGTTGTAATTTGCTATTTCACTGAGATTAGCACATTATCCCCTTTGATGTTTCTTTATAAGGAGTCTTTAATGCCCACCCCTCCATTGCCACCAGTCAAAGGTTAAAAAAAAGAGTTCTCAGGGTTCTTTGCATTGTCCTGCTCTGTCATTATGCCATAGGTGTGCTGCTGAATTTTTAGGGTGGCTTTTCCTGACCAGAATGCAGCCATGACATTTTTAGGTCCCCCTTGCCTTGAGGTTGAGGTGGAAGAGATCAGAATGGGACACAGAGTTCTAAATTTCTGTGTTAATTGGGATTTCAGTGGTGTTGATTTTTGCAAGAAATGGAGGCAGTGACTGACATATAAGGAAAACCCTTGGAGAAAGAATGGTCTGAACCATAGAATGGTTTGTGTTAAATGGAACCTTATAGATCCTCTAGTTACAACCCCTCTGCCCTGGGCAGGAATGCTTTCCACTAGACAGGATTGTTCAAAAACTCACCAAACCCAGCCCTGAGCACTTCCAGGGAACCTACAAGATTGTTGTGGCACACAGGGGGAATGAGCTACTGCCGTGGAAATTCCTACTCATGTGTGCACATTTCCAAAGCAGTGCAGGGCCCAGACCATCTCCAGCAGGTAGAGAGGAGGTGTCTGGCTGTGAAACCAGCAGGATTTCATGGATCTGGATCCTGTTTCCAGCTCTGCTCCACGTTTTCTCTGCATGTGCTCATTGCTGGAGCAGCCACTCGACTTTCCATGGCTCACAGCTGTCCTGGCCAAGCCCATTTATCAGCTTCTACAAGGCTGCATCTAATCTGCACTTAAATACTTACAGGTTTTCTCCCTTGTTTGACAGAGGTAAAATATTATGAACTGCAAGGGGTTTGGCAACTGCAGTGCAGGCTGACATAAAATATCTGAGTAGCAATTCACATGAAGTAAGGTAGCTAGAGTTTAGTGTATATGGTTGTATGAATATAGTTGCAGGTCCTTATTTGAGGGTTTAAATACAAGATGTGAAAAATCATATTTTTGCCAGCATGGAAAATACCTTCTTATGCATTGTGGAAATCTGGGGGGAAATTTTAAGCTCCACCTGCTGTAGCTGGAATTTCAGCCATGGGTTTCAGTCGATCTGGATTTTTTTCACTGGAGACAAAAAAATTGCAGATATGTGCATGATACTGGGCAGTGGCCTGTGTTGCACACTCAGCAGAAATGGTTGTAGCTGTGGCATAACTCTCAGTTAGAGCTTGGAGCCAGGCAGAGACTCTGAGTAAGTCTTGCAAAAGGAGCCAACAATTTTCTTCCTCTCAA